>OY829529.1:1995608-2197608 GCA_963691665.1 Clepsis dumicolana
CCGTCGATTATACTAGAGACTGCCCTCGTTTTGTTAATTTGAGTGTTTATTGAATCAGGCGTTACTTTGCGGAGGTCCATATAAATTTGAGTGTTGTTATAATGTAGTTAATCTGTTACCCAGGCGAGGTGCTGGCCTGGGGCATGGGCAGCGAGGGCCAGCTGGGCACCGGCGCCGCCAAGGACGCCAGCACGCCCACGCCCGCCGCGCCCGCCGCGCTGCAGGCGCGCCAGCCGCACAAGGTGGCAGCCGGCGCGCAGCACACGGCGCTGCTGGCGGTAAGTCGCGCTCGCCGACACAGCACGGGCGGCGAGACGCCCACGCCTGTCGCGCCCGCCGCGCTGCAGGCGCGCCAGCCGCACAAGGTGGCTGCTGGCGGTGAGTCGCGCGCGCCGACACAGCACGGGCGGCGAGACGCCCACGCCCGCCGCGCCCGCCGCGCTGCAGGCGCGCCAGCCGCATAAGGTGGCTGCTGGCGGTGAGTCGCGCGCGCCGACACAGCACGGGCGGTGAGACGCCCACGCCCGCCGCGCCCGCCGCGCTGCAGGCGCGCCAGCCGCATAAGGTGGCTGCTGGCGGTGAGTCGCGCGCGCCGACACAGCACGGGCGGCGAGACGCCCACGCCCGCCGCGCCCGCCGCGCTGCAGGCGCGCCAGCCGCATAAGGTGGCTGCTGGCGGTGAGTCGCGCGCGCCGACACAGCACGGGCGGCGAGACGCCCACGCCCGCCGCGTCCGCCACCCACAGAACTAAAAAATAAAATCGTTGACTTACTAACACCATGGAATTTGGGTCTAGTACAAATGTATCCCAGTACAGCACGGCATTTTTCGATGACAGCATTACGTCATAGGTAGACCCCGGATTTTTGTCGCAATGACGTCACTACGGTAGTTTGGAGAGTTAATTTTGAATTTTAATTTGCAGATAGACACATCACCCTCTAAGGAGAAATCTCCCACGCCGGAAATGGAGACCGAGGAACAGCCTGCCGAGGAGAAAGTGGAGAAGAAAGAGAAGCCGAAGGGGAGACAGAACAAGCGGCTGAAGAGGGACGAGCAGGAGGACGAGGTGTCCTCCACCTCCAGCGCGCAGCCCAGCGAGGAGGACAAGCTGGTATGTCTGTCTGTCTGTTGCTGTAACGGTCGCCGGCGGTACGGCTAGGGGGCTTCGTTGATGTCAATGGTAGCACAACTACACTGTACTTTTAACATGAAACTACCGTGAGATTATTGAATCTCACTATGATTATATTTTTTATAAACTCACTGAAACATGAATACACAGAAAAAAACCAGAATAATGCCAACCCCGGGAATCGAACCCGGATCCTCGACACTCCGGGTCGTGTGCTTTTCCCCTACACCACGATTGGACATAGAGGAAAGGCCGAATTTTTTCCATGTATTCAAATCTTAGCTTGTTTTTTTATCACTTTTTGCAGTGACTAGCGCCATCTATGCGATTACTTCGTAAACCGAAAACGACGCACCCTTTCGAAACTTATCAGTTTACCCAGGCTCAACGAGATGGCGCACTAAAGCAATCAATTCATGATCTCAGGAGTATCTTTTTGTATTTTTTCTCCCAATTTTTATTTTTACGGTTTTCCCGTGAATATCAATTATATTTTTTATAAACTCACTGAAACATGAATACACAGAAAAAAACCAGAAAAATGCCAACCCCGGGAATCGAACCGGGGATATGATTGCATAGTGAAAGGATCGGGTCACTTACGTATGTGTCTGTCGAGTAGATTGTCGCCTTTTGAGTAGCCCTTGCTCACGTTTTGCGTTTCGATACCGCCGAGGCGTGTGCTCCCATAGAAATGACTACGGGTTAGTCCGTAATAGGTCGGGCTATACTCGACTATTTTATTGCACAATTGTATTTGCAAAAAATAATGATAATGAACGAAATAATTAATTTCAATACACATATTTTATCTATTTTCTCAACAGTTCTGACTTCTCTTAGAATATTTTATTATTAAAAGATGCTAAGAAAGTATTTGAATCGATTTTATTATCAGAAAAGTAAACAAGTACAATTCCGTAGTACTCGGAACTGGCGAGCGTGTATGAAGAGATGTATGAATGTGGAGGCTAAAGAGGTGTGCAAGTGGCAAGCCATAGTTTCTTTCCCCGTGGGAAAGAGGCGTGATTATATGTATGTGAAAGTAAACAATAATACATTGATAGGTTGTTTGACTTCGATGTAACCTTTTCAGTTGTTATTGCTAGCAGTACAAAAAAAAGTCAAATGTAAATTTTAAACATAGGTAGGTTCCTTCTTAAGTACTTTAAACCGGCGCCCTTCGCGTGACCTAAAATTGTTTGGCCTAATCTAATGTTTCATCGAATGGTTGTTTGACCTAATTTTTCTTCAACTGAAACTGATAATATTTCGGGAAATCTTTCACATGGCCTATGTTGAACAGGTTAGGTTTATTTTGTACCTTTGCTGAAAAGTGAGTATTTTCAGTTCCAATTAGGTCAATTCGACCAAACATTACATTAGGACAAACAATATGTAGGCGAAGCGATACAGACCAGAGAGGAAACGGATATCCGGTAACTGTTTTAGTTTTTAACCTCCGACAAAAAAGAGGGTTGTTATAAGTTTGACCTGTGTGTCTGTGTATCTGTGTAACTGTGTATCTGTCTGTGGTATCATAGCTCCCATACGGATGAACCGATTTCGAATCGGTTTTTTTTAATCGAAAGATAGTTTAATCGAGATGGTTTTTAGCTAAGTTTCATTAAAATCGGTTCATCCGTTTTTGAAATATGGAACTTTGAAATGACAATATCGGGGGTTTGGTTTTAACTGTTTTCCTTGCGTATTTAAGAAATCAACGAATAACATATAATAATATCGCACGGAAATCGTTCATCAGAGTAATGAGCAAGATATTATAGTTACTTTCGCCAATCACTAATACACCCGAATGCGCTTGAATTTTTTTCATCACATACCCAGTACTTTTGTGTTGCTAAACACATTAGCTCATCAGGCAATGTGAAAACAGACCGGATATCCTGTATCCGGCCAATCAACTATCCGTTTCATCTATAATATAGACCCACTTTAAACATATCCAGGCTAAGAAGACGCGAATAGACCAACCATCGACGTCGTCGGCCTCTGCCAGCCGCCGACACAGGAAACTGTAGCCATCGGTTAGGCGGGGACTTTATAAAACCCCTTTTCTTCTAATAAAGGTTCTTTGAGCGTTAAAAAAAGGCCGCGGACGGTTCGTTATCATTGTGGTTTCTGGTCATTGCTCGTTGGACCCACCCGGCACCAGCACTGCCTCGTCTTGAATGGATAGTTGACTGATTCCAAGTGCGGGTAGTTAGAGAAACCCGCGCAGCTAGAAGATGTTCAGTCCCTTCGAGACCATGGACGTGACGTCACGTCCGTTACGGCGAGGTATTTAAATAATACGTTTATTTTAACGTGATTAAGTCCCTACTTTGTCATAATAATGACTGATTCTTGTATGCTTGTCGGCAAACCATAATGTTCCGTGCCAAACTTGTCCATCACTGTAACCAAACCAGTTATACATGTTTACAATAAAATCACTCTTGACTTTGGGTTGATGACTATAGTCAAAATAAACACATCGTTTCGAGACCTCCTTTATTGCAGTCGGTTAATAATATCATTTTAGACTACCACTTAATCAAACTTTCAAAATTCGCTTAAAAACCCGATGCTTCACTAGGTCCCAAGGACCATAAAACCAAGAGGACTGCCAGTGTCTATACGATGTCGCGTTCCTTTGAAATAATAAGCCTGCTGTAGCTAGTTTTACTACGGAGGGGTCTCTGTACCATTCATTTCGTATGACATTTAGACCTCTGGCTAACACAATAGCGCCATCATTAGTTTTTTCCTTCAGTTCATAGATGGCGCTATTGTGTTAGCCAGAGGTCTAAGTGTCATACAAAATGAATGGTACAGAGACCTATAGTGAAACTAGTTACAGCAGGCTCATTATTTTACAGGAACGCGACATTGTATAGCCATTGGCAGTCCTCTTGGTTTTATCATAAGAATAAATAATAACATAGTAGAACGGAATCTCTTTTGACCGAGTCCAAAACGCCGCCATTTATATACCTACTTCCCCCTTCACGTCGTTACACCCCTCTGTCGTCAAGGCGAGTTGCTAGGGTTGGTTGCTGTTAAACATTAGGTACTTACGTCTAAAGACTCGCTAACATATAAATTTTTCTTTGTTTTGAAATCATTATTTTATTCCAGTTTTACAAAATTTTACATTTATAAATCAGTACATACCTACATAATTATAAACACTTCTAAATAAGAAGTTATTATGAGTGCCATACCAAATGAAGCCATTTAAGGTGATTGAAGTAACTATTACTTACCTACAAATATAAAATAAAATACGTACAGGCTCACGTAAAACTATTAGAACCAAATTATAAACAACCAAACGCGCGTGCGGCGACGCCGGCCGTGACAGCCTGACTGAGTAGTCTGTTTCTGTTTAACGAATACTCTAATATCGTGACCTTGAGCCCGTCCGGAGCGGGAGTTTCCGTTCTACTATATTATTATTTATTCTTATGGTTTTATCGTCCTTGACTAGGTCCATAGATTTCTAGTACTCGGCAGGAATTTCAAATTCATAAATTTTTTGACAATTCTCGAGTGGTATTTTCACAGGTATGATCTGTAAAATCGATACCCTGGTCGGGTGCCGCGTGGGTCGACCATATGACCTGACTATGACATGTATTGTCAAAATATCGCAGTCCTTTTTAAAACGCTTGGGTATACAATAAGAGGCCTTACAGGAAAATGCTTGCAGTCTCTGTTTATTGAAACAAGATGGCCGTGGACATTAAAGAGTTATTTAGCTTTTTATTTTGCAATTGTGCTAGGCTCTTAGTTATTTTTCAACGTTGTATTTAAGATATGTACGCTTCGAACCTTAATGCACCGCTGAAGCTGATAGTGTCAGTTCGTCTCGCTTCCCCTGCAAGTGACAATTTGGTGGAATTTACCAGCCTCACTCAGCGGAGCTATTCCTTTGGTGGAATTTACCAGCTTCGCTCAGTTAAGCACATACTTATATAGATAAATACATACTTACATACATATTAAACATCCAAGACTCCTGTGCAGAGCGTCACATTAGGCCAACCGATACCCGTTACTCGCTAAATCCATCCCATCGCCAAGCAACAGTGCTTGCACTGTTGTGTTCCGGTGTGAAGAGTAAGACAGCCGGTGTAATTACGGGCACAAGAGGCATTTCATCATAGCTCTCTAGGTTGGCAACGCATCTGCAAACCCCCCTGGGTTGTGGTCTATGGGCAGTGGTAATCACTTATCATCAGGTGACCCACTTGCTCGTTTGCCTTCCGATATGTATGTTTCATCGTACAGTCATTTGCAGGCTGTGGAAGATTTCCTCGGTCGACGTTTTTGGGATAACAATTGGAGGAAGTCCCTCTTGAAACACATGGAGGAATGGGTATACAGAATTTGTCGCTGGGGGACTGCTACGAAATTCGAAAATCGATGTTCGTATCGTATCGTCCCGCTCACTCCCGTATTAAATAATATTAGCGTGAGCGGGACGGCACGACACGAAGTTCGAATTTTGCACTTCGTAGTAGGAGGGCTGGTTCAATTGTCGCACGTCAGGTTTAGGCAAACTTGTTTGGTTATACATTTTAAATTTGCCATAACAACTAACCAATAACTAATACTCGTAATAACTGATTACTGAAGGACTAGAATTAACTGATCGTGAAGAATTAAGAACATTGTATCAATTTGACTTACAGCTTGTATGATTATTAAAATAAATAAAAGCGCCGCGACTTGTAAGGTCTCTTAACTGTATTGGTTTGTAGGGTATCGTCGTCTAATGTATAATTTTGTTTGACATAATTATTCATGTCGAATCGAATAAATTATGGCAAATGAAATTATGGTGTTAGTTATACTGTTTATAGATGGTTGTATTGCGGCCTAAAGCGATCCAGCGTGTGCAAAGCAAATTTAGTATTTAATCTTTTCTTTTTCCGTATGTTTTTTTTTATTTTAGTTATTTTATGTTCTCATTTTTAAAGTGCGATTGCACACGCTTGTCTTTTAGGTCTATGGTTTCTATCTCAAAGTTTTTGTCATAGATTTGTACTAATTAACGTATTTAGTTTATTTGGTCAAAATTATTTGTAATAAATAGCATGTAATGTTTCATTTTTACATTAAAGGTAATGGAATAAAAAGATAATTCATAGAAATAATTAAATTAATAGTATTATAAGTATTTAGATTGTAAGTAAAATTTGTGTTTAGTTTTAGGTGAAGGTATTTTGGGTATGGTTTAGTTTATTTACATTTAGTTTTGTGACGTTGTGTATTGTCCATTAATATAGATTTTTAAGGAATGGTTTTTAATTTTTTTTTATTTCGTTTTCAGGAACTAAATGGAAAAGGCGAAGCAAAGAAAGAAACGCCCATGGAAGTAGATGAAACAGGTAAATATTATATCTATTAACCATAAATAAAATGTGAAATAAGTCATTTACAGCTATGAAAATAAAATCCTCAGAGCTTCATCATGGCTTCCTGCCTGTGTCTAAGGCATTTTATTTGTAAATCTCCCATACGTATGTCAACCAGCAGAGGCAACGAACGTATCCTGGGAGAATATTTTTTTTTTTATCCTTTACAGGGGTGTTCACTGACACTTACTCAACCCCTGGCTGAATTCTTGACAGTTCATTATAAAACATCCTGTATTTTTGTGAATGAAACACTACCATATGCCCGAGGCTTTGCCCTGTGAGAGTTTAAAATATGCTAGTTCCCTATCCCATAAGAAATTCGGAAAATCCCTTCTTAATATGTATGTATGTACATCTTTTTATTGCATATAAAACAAAAAATAACAGATAACAGAACAAAAGCAAATGTACAAAGGCGAACTTATCCCTTAAAGGGATCTCTACCAGATGTAGATATGTCTACTAAATTTCAAGTCTCTAGCCCCAGTGATTGAGTCAGTCGTAACTCTTACACTTGTGAACTCTAATAACGCTTTTCATTTCCAGCAGTAAAATCACAAGACCAAACGGACGCCCCACAGCCCGCGGCGACGGAACCCAGCACGGCAACGGACACAAAAACGGAACTAGACCCGAAGGAAACCGAAACGACGGCGACGCAACCCGAGCCCGCGACCCAGCCCCCCGAGGACTCCAGCGAAGATAAAACCGAAGAGAAAAAAGAAGCTAAACCTGAGGAACTAGAAACAGCTGACATCGAAATGAAGGAGGGGAAATTGGAGGTCAACGGCGCCCCGGAGACGGAGCCCGTGGTCGGCGCCAAGACGGCAGCGGCGCCCGCGGACGCCGCGCCCGTCACCTCGGCGTGATGGCCGGCCTAACCCGCGCCGAGTGACCATGTGACAGTACGCTGGCTTCTATTGACTGTGGAAAATAATATACGAAATCGTTGGGTGACAAGCAGTCATTAAATGCAAAAAAATATTTTAAGGAAAATCAACCATCATCATGCCTCAAGACGTCCACTGCTGGCCGGCGGCCTCCCCCGCGGCTCTCCACTCAGACCGGTCTTGTGCTGTCCGCATCCACCGCGGTCCCGCGATCTTTACCAGGGTCGTGTTTTATAAAGCTACAAGTTGTAATTTACAAGCGGAAGTCTCTTTCTAACAAAAGGTGATAGAATGAGACTTCCGCTTGTAAATTGTAACTTGTAGCTTTATAAAACACAGTCCAGGTCGTCGCTCCATCTTGTTGGAGGCCTACCGACAGCTCGTCTCCCGGTCCGCGGAAATCAACCATGCTCAGAGAGTAATAAGGTTGATTATCGACTTTAATTAGTGAACGTAGTTAGTGGCTTGCTTGTCATCCGACGACATTAAATTTAAGCTCTGTGCTGCACGGAAGCGAGCTACCTGCCAAGTTTTCGTCTTTGGTTTTTGTTTAAATACACTTGACTGCTTAATAATAACAACAACAACAATAACATTTGAGTACAAAGGTAATAATGACTACTGGAAGCGAAACTCGCGGTTTGCACTACTGCTATCACAAGTTCTAATGTAAGTAAATATGACGACAAGGCACGCGTTAAAACTAGGGTTGACAACCGTACTTTATTATATAGTATTTTATTATATTTTAACTCTGTATACTATGTACTCCGTGCAAGTTTTCGCGTCAGGTTTTAAAAAGTTTTTCTTTAAAGTACTATATTTTTTTATACCGTGGGCTGCAAAATACTATATTTGCCCAAAAAATAGTTGGCAAACCTAGTTAGAACCCCTAACAGTCCTTGTGTTACAAAAAGGAAACGGGTGCCTTGAATAGTACGTGACCAGTTTCGCTTTCAATATGCACGAAATGTTTAACGGAACAGAAAGAAACGTGGTTTTTTTTGCTATATTAAAAACAAAAAGCCTCGGTAGCCTATATAGTGGCTCGCGTGTTATACTTCTGAGTTATTCGGAATTTATGTGCGAAATTACGTTTGTAATTTATCATGAGCTTTTCGGTGAAGGTAAACATCGTTAAGAATCCTGCACACTCCTGTGAAGCAATTCAGTGGTGTTACCCTTTCCTGTTAATGTGTTCCGATAAGTATGCCGCTGTGTGTGGTCTATCATAATGGTTGTTTACAAGAGCATAGCGACAAGCGACGCGGCAAGCGGCGCGACGGGCGGCGAGCGGTGTCACCCTAAGCCAGATTTAATAAAAAAAATGATGCAGAAACCTTAAGCTACTTTGCTAATTTATTACAATCCTTCGAATAAACTATAGAAAGCTGGCTTAACACTTCTTTCCCCCCGCGCCGCTCGCCGCGTCGTTTGTCGCGACCGCTCGTGACGAGGTCCCTTTACCTCCGTGCATTACTATTTGACGCTTGTCGCAACGCGAATTCTTGATTTAATAATGGTTAAAACACTAACGTTATACTGCAGTGATAGTTATTTCATTCACTAATTATGTCGTGAAAAAAATATGTGTTTGTCAATAGAAACCAGTGTGGCCTCTTCGGTACTTGTCACGTTATTTGTAAAAAAATTGGTTAAAGGTGAATTAGAATATTCGAAGTTTCCATATCGATACACTGATAGTACATTTAATAGTTAAATCCACTCGGTTGCAATAGTCGAACTTCGGATATTAGCGGTTCATTCACTGGTTCAAAATAATCAATATTGTTGTATATTTTATAAATTTATGACGAGATTTAAATAAGTGTTCCGTAGTTAAACTTAAAAGAGTAACGTCGGCAGAAACCGTCATCTGACTCGTATTTTTGTAGCTGAAAAATAATGTATGTGTATTTCCGTTTTTGACATAATAATGTGATTTTCGTATAAGTATAACCTTACCGGAAACATACGGGGCGAGGTCGTTGCAGAGTAGAATAGAATAAAGTGAAATGGAAACTTTCAAGCTCGTATGTTTTTGGCGACGGTTTAATTTAATTAGCCTCGAGACGGTCCTACAGTTTGTCCTTGCGTTGTAATCTGTAATAGCGCTCCGGTTCGCCGTATCCGCCAATGTAGAATATTGAGGTTGCTAGAATTAAATAAGTACTAAGTGAAGTGTCAAGTGTATGAATGTAGGTACAAAATTCGAACTGCCCCCAGCACAGTATCGCGGTAATACACCTGAAAACGGTTTAAGTAAACTTTTTGTTGAATTTTTATTTTTATTTTATAGAATTTTTCGTGCATGGTCCTAAACGTACATGAGTACATTTAACGCGACGCTATTCTTTACTTGTTACAATAAATGAACTATAGTTATAATGTATTGTGTTTTCATAATAAACGTAGTGAAAATATTTTGGTTTCATTCTGATTATACCACCTTTCGGCACTTCATATCAAAAACTCCATATCAAGACATATTTTGGCTGAGGAATATTAGGGAGTGGACCGGGATTAGCAGTGCGGAGCAACTGTTCCGGATGGCTAAGACAGGGGGAAATTTTCGGAGCTAACGGGCAATCTCCAGTAATGGAGTGGCACTTTAAGAAGAACCTAATAAAAAGAGTGAATTCCTTAGTTTATAATTCAAAATAAATAAAATCAGATTTTAATGATATGGTTTATTTAATAAAGGTTGCATTACCAGAACATGCTTGCAATAGAATTACTACAGGCGTTTTGAGCGTAACATGTCAATCCGTGACATGTTCACTTTTAATTTATTGCAAATTTCAAATAATATTTCGATTGAACTCTTGCTCCGACAATCGGCGCTTAACAAAAACAACTTTGCTATTTCATTTGTTTTAGTACTTCATTCAATGTAAGGTCAAACCTAGAGAGCGAACTAATGCAGCGCTCGTGAAAGTGCAAATTCGACGCGTTGTTTGCAGCTACTGCATTTATTTATACTGTGCTCTGTAAGACCTTAGTGGAAGTATTTTTTAAACCTTGCATTATTTCCTACAAGCATACCATAGTCCCCGGGGTACACCTCTTATCAAAATTAGAAATATTATTTGACTTTTACGTATTAGGAATGGCGTAGAAAACAAGCTCCTACAAAAATATCACATTCATTTATTCAATGTTTGTTTTTTTTTTCAATTACAGCCTAAGTAAGTACCAATTGGCAAAAGTAAAGCTCCACACGCTAAACAGACTTTAATTAAATGTAAGAGGCGTGCTTCGCTTGAACATCTAGCCCCCCACTCATTTTTAGGGTCCCGTATCCTGCCACCCCTTTGGTCTGCGTTTTTCAGGTGCCGCAAACGCACATATGCATTCAAATTTCCTGTAAAATGGCCACAGAGGCACTGGGTGAGTCAGGAAAACGCATATATGCGTTGCCGGCAGTGAACGCGTTAATAAGGGGCCCAATACTTGTTAAATATTTGGTAAGTACTACCCGTTTGCTTCAACAGTAGCAGACGGTTACAATATGACGTTTTGTATACCGTTGGCAAAAAAAATGTACTAAAAACTCTATTTTACCCTCAGGCTGTCGCGAGTCAAAATTCCGCTAGGATCGCTAGTGCCGAATGAGGTCTATTTGTCAATTTTCACCAATCATAGCCCAGTAGCTTGTCTGGCGTTGGTGGAGAATGACATGACCTCACTCGACACTAGCGATCATAGCGGATTTTTTACTAATAATAGCAATTATTATGTAAAAAAAACTTAACAATATCAAATGTTCGAAAAAACACGAAAATAAATTTACGAGCTACACGGGCGTTGTTGCTGCCCGTACTAAACGGGTTTGACAGGGGCGCGGCGCGGGGCCGGGGGCACGGCGTAGCGGCCTACTCGAAGCAGACGGGTAGCAAAATGGTCAACTCTTGACAATGACAGCTCAATCAAGATGGCCTCTTACAACCAATGAGCTTCAGTTTTTTAGCTGCAGCGTTTGTGCATGTTCATTATAACAAAGTAATACTATTTACTTCTTAGATAAAAAAATATTCGAGTAACGTTAACCTCTTCTTCCTCCCGTGTAGAATACTTCTATGACACAGTACGTTTATTATTACAATAGGTAAAAATGGATGTACATATACCGTAACGAATAAGTTTGAGAGTTTACATTATTTAATACAAGACAAATTTATCAATTAACACAAGTTAGAAATCAACAGATTGTATTCGGTAGCAGTCACCCGATGACACGAAAAGGCGAATATTAACCACATACCTAAAACGGAGGTTTTGCTTAAAAGAAATAACTCAAATCAAACAATGCCAAGAAATTCTTAATACCAATAAAAATAATTTAGTTTCGTCTTTTCGTATCACCAAATGTAATTGACACAAGTGTACAGTCTGAAATGTAAGCGACCATTGCATGTGTCTATAAAAAAATAGGTCGTGTTTAAGACCTAGACAAAATGGCGACACTGCCTTGAATTTGTATATTCTTATAGTAGCAAATATTGTATATTATTATTATTTATTTAGTATTTGGTTTTGGGCACGGGCCTTTGTTTTACTAATGAAGCCATCCTTGTGGGAACAGAAGGGTGTCAGTGACAACTGATCTGATACTTTTTTCCATCCGGACTGGCTAAGGTCGAAGACCATACAGCCTCATCATAAGTTTTAGCCGATTGGATACTTCATTCTCTGACAAAGCCATTAACGCAACGCTGTTCTTAGAGAATATCCCCAGTACTTAGTCTGTTAATAAGTTTTAAAAATAAAATTTAATAGCGATAAATTTTATTGTAGAAATGAGCTAACTTCGTAAATTACAGATAACAGTCTGAAAACTCAACATATTTGGGCTATTCTCACTTATCCACACTTTGGTTTGCACTGCAAATCTTGTGGTTGTTTTACATATATGTTAGAGTAGGAATGACCCAAATATACTGCAGAAAAACCTTTGTAGTAACCATACTTTGATTCAACACAAATGCTGACTTATCTTTTGACACAAATATGAAAGATCAGAGCGTGTTGAAATATTTTTAAGACTTCATTTTATTTCCGCGTCCCATTTCAAGTTTACCAATAATCGTAAGTTCACTTAAAATGCGTAAAGTTAAACAATAAATTAAAAACTAGAAGCTAAACAAATGATGTAGTCCTTTGGAACCAGTAACTTCAGACTTACTCTAGAAGATGTAATAAAATCTTAGGTTATTGGAGAATAATTTACATCGAGAATGTATGTATACTACTTTTATTTTACCAACAGCCATTTGCACCCATCGTGTTTCTATACGTTGCCCTTTTTTAAAAAGTACCTGGGCGAGAATGAAAAAGACGTATGTCAAAACCGCGTTTGCCCGGAGATGAGACCTAGCTAGACTGATTTTCGTCCCTTAAAACCCCCAAACAGTAGATTAAGTCGAAATCGTTAGAGCCGTTTCGGAGATAGCAAAAAAATTAAAGGCAGTTAGCTAGTAATGACTAGGGACTACCATATCATTAGAGTAAGACTTCTACGCCTGATGCGAATGGCAACGACTGGAAACACGAAGATAGCCAAAGTTTATCGGTAAAATATACTGCAGTCATTTGTTAAATACTTAAATATTGTGCGAATGTGTCTACACATAGTTACGGATACCTACATCATAGTTTATATTGGAAAATTAAAAAAGCTAAATCCAACCGCGTAGGGCGGCTCACTCTTCGCCGATCTCGTCCTCGCCGTCTGAAAAAAAAAATGTTGGTTATGCTAAGCGGTACAGTAATAATTTTAGGCAAGCCGTAATAAAAGGATCTAATTGACCGAGCGAATGCGAAGCACGAACGAAGCTTCTTCATTTCGGTTTGGGCAAAAATGCTTTCGTATGTCAGGCTATTCGTCGCAACCGACTTTTTTGTCGAATAATTTTTTAGGGTTCCGCCCTTAAAAGGAAAAACGGAAGGATCACTTTGTCCGTCTGTCTGTCGCGTGGACGTAGCATGCTGAAATTAATAACAAATACTCAAGCCTGCAGTCCCTTGAAGCTGTGAAAAAATGTAACTTCTAAGTCAACGCAATCAAAAGATACAGTCATTAAAAAGGTTGTTTCCATACAATGCTGAACTGTGAAAACTTAAGGGTGTTTCCAGTTGTCCTAGAAACATGAAATTTGGTATGAAGGTAGCTCTTATAGCAACCACTCAGAAAAACTTCAAAATCTAAAAAATTTAAATCTATCATAGACCAATATAAAATCACCCCACACTGCGTACATTTCGTTTAGGGCTCTGCTAACACTGGACAAATTACAACACTGGGAAAAAGCGGGAAAATCTTTATAAGGAACCCTAAGTGCGCGAGTCCGACTCGCACTTGGCCGGTTTTTTAATTTAAATTAATAAAATAAATAAAAAATGAATGTTCAAAAACAAGGTCGCGAGGTGTACAGCTCAGAGCCACCAGCGTTGTTAGCAGCCGTACCGGCGGCGTGCGTGCCGTTGGTGTGATCGAGGCGCAGCGTGCGCAGGCGCGCGGCCGCGTCCTCGGGCGCCGCGTTGCTCTCCTCCGCGTCCTCGAACTCTTCGTCCCCTGCGCCGAATAACAATATTAATATACAACAGCATAATCTTAATATAAAGTAATGTAATATATAAAAAGAGAGTCCGAATTGTGCATTTAAAATTAAACCAATCAATTTTATTAACATTTTATCCTTTGCATTTTGCAACACAGGTCTGAAGAACGTTTTTTTAACTGGTTATACTAAGAAACGTCATAATTCCAGAGAACTTAAAATCAGATTAAAGATGGCTGTTACGGCCCTACGAAACCTTCGATATTCCTGAGAGCTGCAGAGTTATTTTGTGCTAGTTTGCTATTGAATCTATACAGGCATTTGTATAGTATTACAACGAACGCCGCAATTTTTTAATACTTCTCTTACCTACAATGACAATGCAAAGAAAAATCCGTTAAGCAGCTTGTCTTACCTTTCTACTGTCATATACTTTTGTGTACAATAAATTTGCTTTATACAAATATTCTGGGTTTTATTTGATGAACTAAAGCCAGTACAACATGAATTGTACAGAGACCTGTCTGTAATAAAACCTACAGCATTCTTATTATTTTAATGGAACGCGTCATTGTATAGACTTTGCCAGTCTTCTTGCTTTTATTGTCTGGTGGAACTGATAGAATGTCCATATTACCGGTAGTATCAATACCTTCATCAAATTCTTCTCCGTCCATGTAGGGGTCATCATCATCGAGCTCGTCCTGTGGGTCGGGGTGCAGCGTCTGGCCCTGGATCATGGCCTGGTACATGGGCTGGAGGTCTGTCTCGTTGGCCGGGACGAACCTGTGGGCAGAAATAGCAGTGTTAGAGGTGGATCACAAATATAAGTGACGTCGGCAATCTTCGTCCGCGCAGACGAGTGACCACAAATGCCGAACTAAACCATGTAACCGCCCATTGTCTACCATACATGTTTTTATGTAATCTCCTTGTACTGTTTTGTGGTTTTCAATAAAGAATATTTGTATGGTATTATAAGTACCAGCAATAAGGACCTTATTGCGTTAGGCGCAAGGTAGAATATGCAATGACAGGTGGCGTTCTGTGACGCGTGGCGCGGCGACGAACAAAATGGCGGGCACCGCAATAGTGCGTAAACGTGACCAATGGCTGCTCAAGATTTTACCCGCGCAAACGTACTGTCTTATTTTATTATATTTATCTTATATCCATCACACAAATATTTGCTCCCATTGGGGATCAAACCTGGGACCACAAGCTTCATAGTCAGGTTCAGTTGGTCGAGTGAGTGGTGATGCTTGTGACAGCCAATGTGTTAATAGAATAAATATTACATGATTCCAATGTATAACAATAAATATTCTCTACTTCTTCTCCAACGCATTTGCGCTCTTGGAATATCCCTTTGCGACAAAGTCCAGAACGAGACCATTTGCAGACGCACCAAAGTAGTGGATGTTGGCTACCGTGTTGCCAAATTAAAATGGGCCTGGGCAGGAGATGGATCAAGCGGGCCCTGGGATGGCGTCCATGCTCAAAGCGAGGAGTCGGCAGGCCCCCAGCAAGGTGGTTGGATGACATCAGCTCGACCGCTGGCCCGAACTGGTCGATCAACTGCAAACTGGGCCGAGTGGAGAAAAATTGGAGAGGCGTTTGCCGAACAATAAATATTACTTGATTTCTATACTTACAGTAAATTTGTGGACGGTGGGTCATCAGCATCGAATTCTTCGTCGTCATCGTCCTCATTGCCGTCTCCGGCGCCGCCCTGGTTCAGCTCCGGAAGTCTGGAGATATGAATGGGTGCTTATTTTTATGAATATTATGAACAAGACAATCAAGAGCCCACCTAATCCAGCTGGGCGTCCCCACACATCATCATCATCATATTTTTATATAGATTCATGACAGATTCAGAAAACTCCTAATGTATCATGGTCATAATCATACACACGTATTATCATCATCATCAAACCCTAGAAAACTGAAATTTTGCATAGAGGTTCACTTTACGATGTAAGGCCAGGGATGAGGAGAGATTTGCGAAATTCTGTAAAATTATTATTTATTAGAAGTTGAATAATTTATTGAATCAGGCGTTACTTTGCGGAGGTCCATATTTATGAACTAAAAAACAATTACTTTGCTCACCCGCGACCACTAATGACAAATAGCTATATCTGTGCGGCAAATGTATGTTTCCATGCAACACCTCCGCCTCCACTGCTACACGAATCAACACATGCCACACAGACCCAACTATCACCACCACCACTATACTAAACGCTGACGCGTTTCGGCACTCTCCACGAGGCCATTTACGAAGCACAACAACAACCGCTCAACATGCCACCACTTCCACTACTGACATATGTGAACCATGTACTCAACTTAGTTAATGACAATACCAACGTACCCACTAATATTTTATAAATTCCAAACTACCCTTTTATATAAGTCCTAAACTACCCTTTTTAAAAAAAAAAAATTAATTCCAAACTACCCTTTTTATTTTTATTTTTAATTTACGCCAGGTACCCCGTTAATTATTGTTAATTATTGGCTATTTGTCATTAGTGGTCGCGGGTGAGCAAAGTAATTGTTTTTTAGTTCATATTAGAAGTTGATTAAATATAGGTACTCTTCACAGAGAAATAAAAGAACATGCATTGTACATTGTTTTAATTCCACCCCTAAGGGGATGCAAATGGGGAGGAAGTTTGTACAAGACATTTTTCTTTGTCTGCCTACTTGGGTGTAGGCTTTGCCTAGTATGGGTCAATGAGGGCTACAGCATCGCGAGACAAAATTCAGCTAGGACTGCTAGTGTTGAGTGAGGTTTCACTTAGCTTAGGATTTTGAAAAATACCCATTCTGCCTCGGGAAGAAAGCCACCGCCGAAAGCTAGGTTAAAATATAAGGTAGGGACTGGGTATTTTTTTGACACCAAATATTGACCTTCAGACTTGAGAAGGAGAGTTCTTGGAGGTTTGGGATACATGTGCAACAGCCAGGTTAATTATTGGCTAGCAGAGCCATCATCAGACAAAGCAATGAGTATTTACCATTTTGTTGATTTGTCCCTTGAGTAGGGAATTGGGTAAGCACCCATGAGGGTGACATGTGCACCCAGGGTATCCAAAGCATCAATAAAAATTAGAGTAAAAAAAAAACATAATGACCTAGTCGCAAATTAAGCAAAAACAGCCAACATAAACAATAGAATTTGGATTTCAAATAATTCTAATTACCGTAGCTCATGTCCGAGCACAACAAACAGGGCAGGCACGGGCTCCCTCTGGATAGCGTGCAGCGAGATATTGGGGTACAGCAGTGATATGGTGGCGGAAGCACCACCATTCGCACCCACACCTCCTCCCCACACTACATTACTGGAAAAAAACAGTTGGTTATAGAAGCTTTACCTTTTACAATCTTGGTATGTAACTTTTTTATGACAATTGAATATGGAATAACAGTCAACAAAAAAACCTGCATCCAAAATCTTGTGCTTCTGTGCATCCCTTTCTTGTTTAGCTGAGAATATAGAGGTGCAAAAAACATCATGACAGCTGACTTTAACCGTTTTAGTTTTACGTAAAATTCGTAAAAAGGGAACAGAAATTTAAAACCCTTTATACTAACAACGGTACTTGATATTCGTTGCGTAGACTCGCCTTTATGAACAAACTAGGCGTCACATTACAAACAATTCGTTGAACAAAAAGACAAACGGTCGCTGTCTATAAAAATAATGTGAGAACTAAGAGTCACGCGAGTCTACATAAATACCAATTAAAAACAACGTGGGATGGGAAGTTGGGACAACAAAGGATGTTGCATGTGTACTTACTTCTCTGTTATGTACAAAGTGGCTGTACCCAGCTCCTGGCCGTCTACCAAGAGTTTCGTGCCAGGAGTCTGGGAAAGTATACCTTCTACCGGAGCCGAAAACGTCGACGAAACTACAACCATTTCGAACAATTTACGACACACACTACGCACGCTTTTATTGAGATAATTGAACTATTTATAAGAGATATAGTATAGGTCAAAATGCCTTTAATAGTAGAAAATTGAGTAAAAATGTTCACAAATTCAAGAGAACACGTTTTTTCTTAGTTAAGCGATTTGCGTTTTGCATTTGCATCAATAGTTTTTGTTAAAATAGTAAGCCGGTTTTCAGCTTCATTTGCAGTGTTTGATCGAAATTATTTACCGAAATAAACTAAGCGTTTTGTTTTCATTCCGTAGATAAATAAAATAATTAATGAAATAATAAATACGTCGAAATATATAACAAAACATGACCCAACATATTTGAAAGTTTGTTGTTGTTACAAAGGTCAAGATTTGTTACTAATTCTAGATTGAAACTTTATACAGGGTTCAAAAAACGAATCTTACAATTTTGCAATAACTAAACGCGACGAGAGTCAACCAATAACAGGCATGTGTCAACTTTATTTTTAACCTATAGCAACCAGTGAAAAGCTAAACTTGAAAAGCAAAAACATACTTATCACAAATCTCTGTATTGCCAAGTATGCCAATTTACTTGACTTCCTCGATTTTTAATGCATTATTTATTTTTTATAATTGTTATAATTGGAGGATGAGGAATGTATGAATATGAATTGTGGGCAGGTAGAGTCAAAAACACACATGAAGTTTTATATTTGATTTATCTCTAGGGGGATCAAGTGCGACTAACTCTGTTACAATTAAATTTGAATATTTCAAACATCAGATTTTATTGGTAGCGAGTATTACAACCCAGTGTAAAAAAAGGAAAAAAAGCTAGAGCTAGATTATCCTTTGTCAACTGTTATTGTCAAATTTGTCAATGTCAAATCCACGGTGGTATAACTTAGAACAAAATGTACACTTTGTTGTCCAGCTAATTTCAGTAGTCACTCAAGTTACATTGTATAGTATATACTTAAGTAATATTCTATTTGGTTGGGTTATAGACATGAAGTTGTGGTCACACATCGATAGGTGGTGCTAATATCAATATAGTTTATATTTGAGTTTTAAATTTTGGAATAAATATTTTATTTTCGCTTAGTAAATGCTTTCATTTATCTTTCCTTGTCTAAAAATGCGTTTATGCTAATTAATTATTTTGTGAGCACTGGTAACATCGAATTTTTTTAATTATTGTAATGTCTTATCCAAAATATCATTACACGCATCAGTTTTTCTTACGCTAAAATACTAAATGGAATATTCTATGGACACTGGTTGAGTTAACGTAACATATCTGCAAGTAAACCCTAATAAAATGGGGCGAAAACTTAGATTTTTAGTAATTCAGGAGGTTTTGATACTTATTTTGATTTTTTTATTTACTAAAAACAACGTACAGTGAAGGTATAAGTGGAACGGAACGAATGAATAATGGAAGCGATTATCTCTCTAATCTGTGGTTTTTCACATTCACCGGGTGTCTAAGTTGGAGTTGGAATGCCTGATAAAAAGAAAATGTGTAAAAAATAAAGCACTGAATAATTATCAAAATCATCAAAACGGGAAATTGGGTAATTTCTATTACACCATGTTCTAATGTATATAATAGAACATGGTGTAATAGCAATTGCTCAAAGTAAATTATTTTTACATTTAGGAAACTAGACGTCAATGACGTCATCGCATATTTTGCTGTCACAAAGCACCAGATGTCGCTGTGTGCGAAACGTTGAAGTGACATCTCTATCTCAGTTATAAAAAGGTACTCTGTGGATTTGCATGAGAGCATGAGTGCGTTGTGCGAATCAAACATGAATTTGATTTTAATTATTGTATAATATAATCAAAATATAATTTTAGTTGGCTGCTGCTGCTGCGGCATTCGTAGCTTTTCATGTTATTTCATTAAATTACTGAGGCAAAATTGGCATTTAAACCATACAAATGAAGAGCTCTTTTGATCATTTTGTTAATACATCGCAGCATGAAAATGAAGAACCATCCAGCGAGAACATAAATAATAAAAACATTGACGAAGACGTAAGCTTTCTTTGCTTTTCTACGTATAGACTTCTCTTATTGCGTTGCTATTTACTGCAGTTAATATTCATATAACATTTTTTTTGGCTAAGGTAATATCGTCACACAATACCCGAGCCACGCTCCATAATTTTATTGTTTTAAATAATTGTTTGTTTTGTTGTTTCTAGCCCTTACAATCGATTGGTGTTTGCATATCAGAAACAAAATACTACAAATTAGATCAGGTAGTATTCGCTGAACCAATCCAAGAATTAGAAACTGCCAATAATATTCCAGAACCAGGTAATTATATTCCTTAAATAATTTGGTTTTTAATATGTCAATGTCATGACATGTCTTGCATATTATTTGGAAAAATTATGGAAAATAGAAGTTTAGCCAGTGTGTAATGTAACCATTACCTATACAAATATGAAACGTAAAAAGCATCATTACAATTAGTTTGAAACTTAGAGGAGACAACACACCACAGCAGTCTTTAGCTTATGTTTGAAGTAGATACATTTTTCTGTAATGTTTCAATGTTACCATGACCGTAATATCAAATTTTAATAACTGGCTCAACAGTATAAAATCTATGAAAAGATAAGTCTTGTAAATTATGTATTTTATTTACACAGATCATGATGTGGGAGAGTTAACATTTATAGACAATGTTGTGATAAAGAAAAGAGTGGGCAAGAGAAACAAGTATTTGATTGACATAAGAGATGGGTGCTTATCCTGTCCAACGGTAAGATATTATTGACCTATAAGGGAACTTACCTACCCATGATATGTATCCCATTTTTGTAAAAAAAAATTACCCCCCCTCGTTAACCACCCATTGTATATTATGCCAAGATACCCCTACCCTTCTAATTTTTACTTAGAAATAGAAGCATGATGCCGCAATGCATGTCAAGCAAAAAGTCCGAACAGTGGAAGCCCCGAGGGGCGAGTCCGACTCTAACTTTACTTTTCGTTCATTGTTTCAGTCCACTTGCACCCAACAGTTCTCAACCACAACCCTCCTCAGAGCTCATGTCCGTAAAGTCCACTGTGCAACCGCAAACTACATCTGTGAGGACTGCGGGGCGGCATTCACTGCTGCATACCTGCTGAAAAGGCACTCAGCGGTCCATGGTGAGAGAAGGCTGCAGTGTGCGGAGTGCGGCAAGTGGCTCAGTCCACGGACCAGGTTAGGGAAGGCTTAAAATTACGAATGGTAGTACAAATAGTTCTATGGTGAACTTAAGTTAAAATAGTTAACACATATGTAACACATTAGGTTTATTTTTTTAACCCCCGACGAAACAGAGGGGTGTCATAAGTTTAACATGTGTATCTGTGTATCTGTCTGTGGCATCGTAGCTCGTAAACGGACGGATTTGGACGCGGCTTTTTTTAATCGAGATAATAGCTAAGTTTCATAAAAATCGGTTACGCCGTTTTTGAGATATTAAACTTTTAAATGTCTCGAGTTCAGATCAGATGTGAGAGCCCCTTGATGTCTTCAGTATGGCTAAGTTCGGAAATTCGTAATTCGGGAGCTCGTTGATGTCTTGGGCTTTCTGTTGGTTTAAATCAAATAATAAAATATATGTATTGTGAAGTGAATGTAAAAAACGCAAAATAAAAAACATAAATTAACCACAGCTATTCTTTCTATAAAACAACGTACTTTAGTTTGCTGTTGACTTTAGCGATCCCCCGACACCGACAACGCTTAGATAAAAATTTTGCTAGGTATATTGAACTATATGTGTATTCTGCCCATCCTAACCTACGGCGCTCAGACCTGGTCTTTGACTGAGGCTCAAAAGTCCAAACTCAAGGTTTGCCAGCGAGCTATGGAGCACAGGATCCTAGGTGTTCGAAGGACTGATAGAATCAGAAACACCGAACTGCGCTCCAGAACTCAAATTGTCGATGTAGGGACAAAGACTGCCAAACTGAAGTGGGACTGGGCGGGACATGTCTGCCGAATGCATCCGGATCGCTGGACCAGAATTACTACCGACTGGGTCCCATGCGATGGATACTGGAGCAGAGGCAGACCAAGAAGGAGATGGCGGGACGATGTGGAGCGTTTTTGGCCGGATTGGCGAGATTTTGCTGAAACCAGAGACGAGTGGAAGAAGAAAGGGGAGGCCTTTGCCCAGCGGTGGGACACCGTATAGGCTATAAAAAAAAAATTGAACTGAAAGGGCCAATCCACACTTCCATCCATACTAATCCATACTAACAAAATATATTAGGCATTGTTTTTTTTTTTTTTAGTTTTCTTTTTGTCTACGTTTTTTACTTTATATTAGGATTAGTTTTTTGTTAATCTTATGTCTTATTGAGGCTTTATGTTACACCTTGTGTGACCATGTCAGCCTCATGAGGAGACTCCAGGCTTAATAATTTACGAAGCACTGCCTCCAGTGCTAGATTCCCTAGCAATGAAGGAGCACTCTACAAATTTGTGAATTTGGACTGCATTTCCGGACGAAGACTTGGCTAACACAACATTAATCCCTCCATTACTCGGGTCTAGGCACCTCAAATATCTGTCTCTGATGCTTTTGTTCTGGTCACAGTCCATCAAAAAATATCAAACCCTCTTACACTTACACCACAACTAATGCATCACCGGAGACTCTACAACCCTCATCTTGCAGAAAATTATTTAATGGAACGTGACCAGAATCCTGGGGAGACTGGACTGACTTTAATCGAAGTTAGTCATATTTTTCTGATTTTCTGTGTCTTCTTGTTTCTGTGAGTATTTACAATATAACAATAAACTTTATCATGACACTAGGGAATTAATCACGTAAAAAATATATGTATTATTTAAATACCTCGACGTTCCAGACGCGACGTTGCGTCCATGGTCTCGAAGGGACGGAACAGGCGGGTATCAACATCTTCTAGTTGCACGGGTTTCTCTAACTACCTGCCTCTTCAGTCCCTTCGAGACCATGGACGCAAATTCGCGTCCGAAACGTCGAGGTTTTTAAATAACACATATTTTTACGTGATTAAGTCCCCGAGTGTCATAATAATGTGTGAAAATCGTGAAAGTTTAAATCATTATACAATAATAAACTTAACTAGATTATTATACCTTCCTGTTTGTTTGTTTGTCCCAATAGCCTATCGTCCCATCGCCGCACTCACACCACCGCACGGCCGCACGCATGCCCGTCGTGCGACAAAACCTTCCTTCGGAGAGCCTCTCTCAAGAGGCACATGAAATTCGTACACAAGGCTGGGGACTTGTCCTGTGATATTTGTGATGAGAGGTAAATACATAACTAGAAAGATACACAGGTATATAGCGTTTAAACGAGCCCTGCGGTAGGTATTTTTGTTGCCAGAAGTTTGTCAATGATGATTACATTTACATGTAATTATATATAAATATACGTATATCCCAACAAAAACATGTAAAATGTTACTAAGATATAACTATGGTCTCGCACTGTCAAAATGTTCTCATATGTAGAGCCAAGATTCTAACCCCCTTATTCATAAACGCTTGTCAACCTTCTGTTAACTTAATAGCAATCGTTTGTCTTTGTTTTACGAAGGCAAATATCAAAGTAACAGATAAAGACAAGCCAATTATATTTTTTATAAACTCACTGAAACATGAATACACAGAAAAAAACCAGAAAAATGCCAACCCCGGGAATCGAACCCGGATCCTCGACACTCCGGGTCGTGTGCTTTTCCCCTACACCACGGCTGGACATAGAGGAAAGGCTGAATTTTTTCCATGTATTCAAAGCACATGACCCGGAGTGTCGAGGATCCGGGTTCGATTCCCGGGGTTGGCATTTTTCTGGTTTTTTTCTGTGTATTCATGTTTCAGTGAGTTTATAAAAAATATAATTGATATTCACGGGAAAACCGTAAAAATAAAAAAAATTGGGAGAAAACAGTTTGCTAAGTTAACAGAAGCTTGACAAGCGTTTATGAATAATGAGGTAACTCTAAAAGCCCGATCTACACAAACTCTACACCTTAGTCAAAATATGTGGCTTGGCCAGTCACAAAAGTCCGCGGTGCCACCAACTGGTTTCTCTAATTACTTATTTAATTACGTCTTATTTAATGTTTAATTAATGACCAATTATATTATAAGTAAAGATACGTCATATGCTCACAAGACAATCGAAAAACATGTTCCAAACAGAGAGATTGTGGCCAAAGGGGCTACAATTTGTAGCCTTTTCTGCGCTTCTTATTCGGCGTGTGTGCTGATGACATATCTACCTCTTTTTATATGTAATATCATTCTTAATGACTATCCCTATTTTAACTAAAATGCCGTTAAAGTTCGTTTGTCCTTTTTTGTCACATTGACATTTCCGTTAGTAAGAAGACGACAAAACCTATTTTAAGTAATGGAGGCTTGAGTGACGTTTATGACTAATGGCATGTATCTGTGACTTATCAGGTTCACTACCCGCGTGCTGTGGACGAGGCACCAAACCACACACAAGCGCTAAGGTGAGTCTCTGTTTTTTAGGGTTCCGTACCAAAAAAGGAAAAAACGGAACCCTTATAGGATCACTTTGTTGCCGTCTGTCTGTCTGTCTGTCTGTCTGTCAAGACCCTTTTTCTCTGGAACGCGTGGAGGTAGCATGCTGAAATTAATACCAAATATTCAAGCCTGAGGTCTCTTAAAGCTGTGAAAAAATCAAGCATCTAAGTCAACGCAATCAAAAGATAATCATTAAAAAATCTATTTCCATACAACCAGTTCCAGTTGTCCTATAAACTTGAAATTTGGTATGAAGGTAGCTCTTATAGCACAACCACTCGGAAAAGTCTCAAAATCTTAGAATTTGATGTCTGTCTGTAGATTTCACAGACCAATATAAGTTAACCCCACACTGCGTACATTTTGCTTAGGAGCAGGGCTCTGTTTACACTGGACTTTTAAAACACTGGGGAAACAGCGTTAAAATCTTTCTACTGAACCCTCGTGCGCGAGTCCGACTCGCACTTGGCCGGTTTTTTTATTATAGGTTGAAAATAAGCGAACGGGTTAGAGATAAACTACGGTAACATGGCTCGCCCTCCAAAACTCAAAACGCTTCAATGCATTTGTGAAAGTACTTATATAGTACCACCGAGACTCCCAGTGCATGTGAGTGCTGAGACAGCCATCAAATAGAAACAAATACTACATACACACGTTGAAATATTGTATGTAGTAATTTGGAGGAGCGGGCCATGTTATCGTAGTTTATCTAGCAACATGAAAAGTTGCGGGAGTTTTACGGCCTTGTTAAAAACCGGCCAGGTTGAAGGTTCTTTACCAGTTATTTTGGTGGTAAATAAAACAAGTGTCCAGAGTGCCTGTTACGCGTAGACTGACTCTTTTAATAAACCTGGACTATATATATGGGCGGAGGCTGGTGAGTGAGTGTGTGTAGATGTGTATGCGCCGTGTCTGTATTTGTGTCGCTGTGAGCTATGTTTATGTTTATGGTACATACCGCTACAGTTCCATAAATTTGTTGATATGTAAGTAAATAGTTCGTCTATCAAAGAAAGAAAGAAAATTATTTATTCCACGTGCACAATTCACAAATATAAATAAAACAATTAATAGATGAGAACATCAGACGTTGAACAGGATCCCTCAGCATTGTGCCGCGGCTGGGGCCACGGCGCTGGTTGTCAGAGGGACCCGACATGAAAACTAACCTAAATTTGTAAACAAAAAATTAAACACATAACAGTGAAATGCAATCGGTAACATTACATAACATTAAATGTCACGGGAATCGAGTATCGAAGATTTTTCCTGCTTTTCGCGTTATGTTTTCACGAGTGTTTTAAGCTGTCCAGTGTTAGCAGAGCCTTGATCGCAGTGTGGGGTCATTTTACATTGGTCAATTACCTATACATATAGACAGACATAAGTAAAAAAATAATTACTTTTGTTTTTCCTGTAATATTTGTATAAAGCTCTATTATGTACTTATATAATAATATTAGATTTTTCTCTGTACAGACTTTGGAAATAGGAGGGGAGGATATTTTGAAAATGCTTCGTAGGTACAAAATAAACATTTTGTATTTGTTCGCATTCGATTTAGTTTTTGTAAAAAAAAAACATAACAGGATAGTTTATTTAGTTCTCCATGCTCTGGCCATTTAACAAGAAAAATCTAATAATTCTTCGCCAATATCCAATATCTAGTTTCTACGCGGCCTCGAAGTATACTAAACTCATTGAACGAAACTCGGCAAAAACTTTGCACCCAAACAATTGGGATTTCCATTGTAATGAAGTTGTATAAGTTTTTACAGTCACACGCCACTGTAAAGGTGAAATAAAAGCCATCATTGCAAGTTTTATGTAAACTTTTGTAATTTTTGACACAAGATAACTCACAGAACTGTAAATAAATAAATAAATATCATGGGACAATTGACACCAATTGACCTAGTCCCAAACTAGGCAAAGCCTGTACTATGGGTACTAGACAACGGATAAACATACTTCTATAGATAAACACATACTTATATAGACCCAAGATGCGAGAACAAACAAATCCATCATACATACATCTGCCCCGTCCGGCGATCGAACCCGGGACCTCAAGCTTAATAGTCAGGGTCTCTAACCACTAGGCTATTCGGTTGTCCAATAATCATATATAGGAATCAAGGACCATAAAACCAAGAGGACTGCCAGTGTCTATACGATGTCGCGTTTATACCTTTATACCTTACATTTATACCTCTGGCTATCACAATAGCGTCATCTAAATTAGTTTTTTTCTTTCAGTTCATAGATAGATTCTCTATAGTGAAACTAGCTACAGCAGGCTCATTATTTTACAGGAACGCGACATTGTATAGCCATTGGCAGTCCTCTTGGTTTTATCGTCCTTGATCGGAATAGATGGAAAGTGTGTATGTAACTCGGCCGAATGGAAAAGCCGAGAACCTTATCAATACGCGTTCTAGCTCCCGACCGCTTTCCGTGCGGCGTCAGGTTTTAAAACCGGCCAAGTGCAACTCGGACTCGCGCACGAGGGTTCCGTAGAAAGATTTTAACGCTTTTCCCCAGTGTTTTAAGAAGTCTAGTGTTAGCAGAGCCCTGCTCCTAAGCAAAATGTACGCAGTGTGGGGTGAACTTATATTGGTCTGCGAAATCTACAGACAGACATAAAAATTTAAGATTTTGAGACTTAACTGGTGGTGCGGCCAGGGTCGTCTCCACAGGAGGTAACTCTTCAACGGTTAATGGCATCGACTTGAAATTTGGAATTGATGTGCAAACCCCAATGAAAAATAATAAATAAATAAATAAATATCATGGGACAATTGACACAAATTGACCTAGTCCCGAACTAGGAAAATCCTGTACCTACTAAGGGTACTAGATAACGGATAAACATGTACATCCATCCAACATCCAAGACCCGAGATCAAACAATTTGTATTCATCATACAAACATCAGCAGAGACCGGGGATCGAACCCGGGACCTCGAGCTTCATAGTCAGGGTCTCTAACCACTAGGCTATCCGGTCGTCAAATACCTACACTGTTTTTTCTTTGGGCAGTCGTGTAAAAAGCGCAGTCGGCAATTTTTTGCCTTTGCTTTTAATAAAAATGAAATTTGTAACAGAAATCTTATGGAGTACTTTAATTTTTTTAATTTTCCGTCCCCACGTCCTGCTGATATCATGTCTATGTTAATTATCACGCTCATTTAGAAAGTACCTTGATCTTCAGTATGTTTGTCTTGTTTTATCGCGGCATGCTGGGGCGACGCTAATGTGTTGTTTTCCAAACTGATTGTGATGTAAACATTTGGACCAAAATGCCGGATGTTGGAATAATACTTTTTGATGTAAGTGCGAAAAGTATGTCGTTTTGCACGAGTCCCGAGGTGTCTGGCCCGAGCGCCTACGCGAGGGTCGGGACTCGGAACGAGTGAAAATGACACTTCACACGTGTACCAAACGACGTTTTTTAATACATTTGCGAAAAAATTATAATGAAACCAAATTAAGGCGGTGGGCCCGTCGCGGAGCTTCGCTATCACCACTCAACACCCGCCGGCGCGTGCGGTGAGGCCGCACGCG
Organism: Clepsis dumicolana; assembly: GCA_963691665.1. Taxonomy (NCBI): domain Eukaryota; kingdom Metazoa; phylum Arthropoda; class Insecta; order Lepidoptera; family Tortricidae; genus Clepsis; species Clepsis dumicolana. Next base: position 2,023,695 of record OY829529.1, read on the forward strand.
GCACGCGCCGAGCTTCCATCGGCACCTTGGACGTGGAAAAGTAAAACCACTAGTGCAAAAAATTCAACTTTCCGCACAAACGTAGTCACTGTATTAAAAAAAAATATAAAAAAAGTAAAAAAAAAAACAAATAATTTCACTACATTTACTGCGTTTTCGTGTAACGAACGAGTTCAAAGTAGTCGAAGGTTCGCCGCAATGTAATGCAACTTACGCAAAAGGGTTGATGACTAAAGTCAAAAACTAATCATTTTTAACCGACTTCATCCAATGCATTATTATCCCGTTTAAAAGTTTAAGCGATGTGTTTGAACTCCTAAAATAATAAAAAATATCGATTTATACTTGCAAAAAATAATTAATGAATTACCCACCTCGGATTTTTTATTTTGTTGAAGCTTGAGCTGGAACTCTAGATACACGCCAATTTAAGCCAAACCAAGCCAAAGTGTACAAAGACATTCGCTACCTGGCTTCCAGTAATTTTCTCCTTGATTACCCGTGTGTTATCTACTTTCGTCATATTTATGAATTATGACACTAGCAATCAAGTCACGTCAAGTCACACGGATAATATTGTATTACTTAGTCAGCTTATTATTAACTGAAAAGCTTATTATTAGATAGCTCTTTATAGATTCGTTAACTGGTTCTTCCAGAATTCCTCTTTTTGTTTTTTTTTTATTTTGACAGATGACGGTAAATTCCCATCCATAACGGCGCCGCGTCCCGAATAGCGCAATATAGCTTTGTTTTCTCGGAACGCTAGAATGAGACTTAAGGTTATCGCGCCGAATAGCAAAACTCGCGTTTCCATAGCTCTAGTTCTTTTCTAATAATTATTTCTTACACTTGTTTCGAAAATACGGTAAGTATTCTTTTTTTTTCTCTCTTAATTTTTTTAATGATAGAGTGAGATTTCTTTGTGTAATTTATCTGTGGTTACGTATTGTAAGAGCTAATGTAACTTGTTTTTAGAAAAAAATACTTTGTGCCAAGTTTCTTGCGGCGCATTCTTCTTGGCAATCATGGTCTTTCCGAAAGCGCTGGTAGACTAAAAAAAAAAAGACGTGTAAAAGAGCATTCAACTGCCTATTTGCTGAATAACATTTTGAATTTTGAAATTTAGTTCAGTCATACCATTCGCGGGGTCGTTCCCGAATAGAGGCCCAGTTTTCTCAACAATACATCCGCGTGGTAGATTTAAGCCGGTGGCATGTAGTTTTTATTCTTTGATTCGCGTTAGGTAGATTCGTGGAAAAAGGGGCTGGTGTTACTGTTGTATAGATCGATTAAAAATAGTGTGTTATTGGTTACCTATTGTTGGACCCTGGGTCCCTAAGTCTTAGAAGCAATTAAATGAAATGGTTTATTTGCTAGATACGGGTTACAAAGTATTCTTAGGTGTTACAATTTACATAATAAGTGCGCCAATATCTGCTTTAAAGCATGCAAAATATTACATTTTCAATTTTGGTGATCATTGCTAATCATGCAAATATTGAAATTGTCCTAGTAGGTATTATAATTAATTAAAGAAGTCAATAATTACAATTATTATTTATATAAAAAAATACATAATGACTCAAAGTCGTAGGTAGTGTAGGTATATCATCATTATTCATCATATTAATAATTGTTATGTTTACATATTATAGTTTTATGTCAGGCTAAAGAAATTGACAGTAATAGCTATTGTTTTTAAATACAAAATATTCTTTTCCCTTCACTACCTCGGAAAGCCGTCTTTTATCCTTTAATACAAGCGGGTAAAATCGCATTTTATCCACTAGTGGGGAAAGTAATTTGACCTTGGAATGGAGCGTGTTCAAGTAGCTTTTGACAGATAACAAAACGTAAAACGCTCATATTATTGGTTCGTTCGATATTACTATGATGATGGTTTGAGAATTTAATAAAAAGTACCAAATTTAGCTTTACTTAATGGTCCTTAAAATTCTATGAGGAACGTTTGTTTTTTATAATGATGTTGAATATAATTCTGAACGCACATGTTGAGTCGATGCAATTTCAAAACGCATCGTCATAAATGTCAACATTGTCAACAAAAAAAATGTCACCGACTCCGAGTCACGTAAAAATACACAACTTCCAGAGTTTTCTGTTATAATGTCGTAAAAAAAAGTGATTCCAGTGATGAAGATTTATTTTTATGAGTTGTTTTTTTGCATGTTGCGCTTTCCTCGCTACAGTGAGGTGAAAAGTTTTGTGTTACACACGGGTGCAAATGTATTTTACTTGTCGTGTGTTGAAACACTCGCTACGCTCAGGATTCTATTTTAAAACCACTCGCTTCGCTCGTGGTTCAACTATACGTGGTCCTTTCGCTTGCTTGTGTTTCAATTCCACACTAGCGGGTACAATACAATCGTTTCTTGAATTGGCGCAATGGTAGATCTTTGATATCTGTGGGTAACTTATTGTATATTTTCACTTTCAATTTCAATTGCTATTTGCTACCTGCTGGTACGAGTCGCCTATTTACTGTTGTTAAACTTGTAATTGAGTAAGTAAACACATTATTGTATAAAAAAAACAAGATGAAAACACAAGTTACAAAGTCAGACAATCAAATTCAAGTAGGTACAAAGGCGGACTTAAGGGATCTCTACCAGGCAACCCATTAGTAAAGTAACTTGACTTGTAATAAGTAATATACTTACCTAAATGTATTTTGTTTGCGATTTCCTTTCTAAGGAGGTTTATTTTTAGCTGTTCCGTTTTTCGTATTTATCGATTTTTTTTGTAGTCTATACCAGGATCCCACGCTATTGCTATATTTATACAAGCAGTCAATTCAATTCTGATATACTATATTGAATAAACACCACAAACCAGTAGGTAAGTAGGTAGGTAAAAGTACAATTAGATTACAAAAAAAAGAATCAGGCAACCTACTGTTGTCCGACTGCAAATTTCAATCCTCTTTTTGAGAATAAAATCGCTTAATATAATCAATGGGTACCTTCGCTCGCGCTTCACTTGGCCTTTTTTTTACTTTTTAAATATGTAAATTAATAAATGTCATGGGACAATTAAGTCAATTGACACCAATTGACCTACTTAGTCCCAAACTAGGCAAATACTTATAAAGATAAATAGTTACATACATGGCAAACTAAGCAACGCTAGGCAAACTAGGCCAATACTTATAAAGATAAATAGTTACATACATGGCAAACTAAGCAACGCTAGGCAAACTAGGCCAATACTTGTAAAGATAAATAGTTACATACGTACATACATATACTTACATATTAAACATCCAAGACCCGAGAACAAACATTCGTATTCTGCCCCGACCGGGGATCGAACCCGGGATCTCAAGCTTCGTAGTCAGGGTCTCAAACCACTATATAGGCTACTAGCTTTTACCCGCGGCTTCGCTCGCGTGAATCTTAAGCATTTCAAGGAATCAAGCAAGCAAGCGAGCAAGCGAACCTGCAGGCTTGCGAGCAATATTGCAAGCAAGCGAGCGAGCAAGCATGTAAGCAAGCATCCAAGCAGTCATTAAAGAAAGCATTCAAGCAATTATTAAAGAATGCAAGCAAACATGCAAGCATGCAATATTGCATGCAGCAAGCAAGCATGCAAGCAATCATTAAAGCAAGCATTCAAGCAATTATTAAAGCTTGCAAGCAAACATGCAAGCAAGCATGCAAGCATGCAATGTTGAATGCAGCAAGCAAGCATGCAAGCAATCATTAAAGCAAGCATTCAAGCAATTATTAAAGCTTGCAAGCAAACATGCAACCAAGCATGTAAGCAAGCATGCAAGCAATTATAAAATCAATCATTCAAGCAATTATTAAAGCTTGCAAGCAACATGCAAGCAAGCATGCAAGCAAGCATGTAAGCAAGCATATAAGCAAGCATGCAAGCACGCACGCAAGCAAACAAACATGCAAGCAGGAATGCAAGCAAGCATGCAAGCGGGCATGCAAGCAAGCAAGCAAACATGCAACCAAGCATGCAGGCAAGCAAGCGTGCAAGCAAGCAAGCGAGCGAGGCTGCAAGCATGCAAGCACGTACGCAAGCACGCATGTAAGCAAAAATGCAAGCAAGCATGCAAGCTCGCACGTAAGGACGCACGCAAGCACACATGTAAGCACGCATGAAGTGCAAGAATTCAAGCATGCATGCATCAGGCACGCAAGCAACCATGCAAGCAAGCATGCAAGCACGCATGTAAGCAAGCATGCAAGCAAATATGTAAGCAAGCATGTAAATAGGGTAACACGCAGGCAAGAAAGTAAGCTGGCACGTTTTAACATTACAGTAGCGCCATCTATCGTCGATTAGAGGAACTATAAATATGACAGTAATTAAGGGTCGGGGTTGAGAAAGAGATCTCCCAAATCGGGTGTCACTTGACTTGAACCCACAGCACAGGACCGTGATGCATGGAAGTCCCTACTGCGAGCCCTAGGTCCCTGCTTAGGGGTTACAGGAACACATCATCATCATCATCATTATTATAAGATTTATAACGTGTTTTCCCGTAGGAATGAGATATTTACTCGTGGTGAAAAGTAGCCTATGTCACTCGCCAGTCTTTAAACTATCGCCATATATAAAAAAAATACTATTTCAATTCATCGCAAGACCACAAATAAGGGCTATGTTTATAACGTGTTTCCCGTGGGAATTAGATGTTTTCCCGGTATAAAAAGTAGCCTATGTCACTCTCCAGCCCTTCAACTATTTTCATGCAAAAAATCACGTCAATCCGTCGCTTAGTTACGACGTGAAAGAAGGACAAACAAACAAACACACTTTCACATTTATAATGTTAGTATGGATCACGCTATTTTACTTTATTCTTTCTTTCTTCTATCACTAAAAATAGCTAAAAATCCGTATAAAAGTAATTCACTGGACCATTTTCGCTGCAGGACCGTTTCACTACAAATGTCACATTGACGTACAATACATCACACAAAGAAATCAATATGAAATGTATTGAGAAAAGGTTCCACGGAATGCGCGAACTGAATCGTATGTTGTTTAACTGTGGAACCGTATCACTGCAAATGTCATACTGACATACCATACATCTGCCAAAGAAATCATTATGAATTTTGTTGTGAAACGGTTCCTCGGGGGTACGCGAGTCCATTTTCTCGAATTATCGTTATCCCGCGGGAATTTTGCAGTTTTCCGTGATAAAAAGTAGCCTATGTTATTCCCGGATCTTCAAGCTATCTTCTTGTCAAATTATATCATGATAGGAAGCGTGGTTTTTGCGTGAAGAGGTAACAAACAGACAGACAGAGAGACAGAGAGACAGAGTTACTTTCGCATTTATAATATTAGTTAGGATTCGATCGTCAAAACGTAAATTAAGTTTTTGATGTTTATTATTACGTTATTATTTATTTTATAACAACATAAGATGAATGATGAAATAAATGTTTATTTTTAGCAACTTAAGTCAGAATTTTTCAACCGACTGATATGGGATATGGCTTATCTGTCGATTAACGCCTCGGCTATCTGCGGGATAACAAAGTTGCATTGCAAGATTAAATAATTGTACCTTACATTACAACAGTTAATGTAACTCTATCTACCATATCCGTTGACATTACCCCGAATTCACACTAGTAAGAAAAACCGGCCAAGTGCGAGTCGGACTCGCGCACCGTGGGGTCCGTATTTTTTTTTATGTAAATAGTTCGTCTAAGATCACGAGAAAGGCGTCTTGTATTTTTTTCTCGCTTTTCCCGAATTTTTTAAATTGTCCAGTGTTAGCAGAGCCCTGCTTTTAATACGCAGGATGGGGTCATTTTATATTTGTGGAATTTCGTTTTTGATTTCTGAAAAAATGTGCTATTTAGAAACAGCGGTTAACATTTATTTAAAAAAAAATCTGTACTGTTTACATAAACCTCTATGATACAGAATCATTTCAGATTTTTCTTTTCGCTTACTGCGGTTTTTTTCTCGCTTTTCCCAATTTTTTTAAATTGTCCAGTGTTAGCAGAGCCCTGCTAACACTGAAAAAATAAATAAAATAAATAAAATGACCCCATTCTGCGTATTAAACGCAGAATGGGGTCATTTTATACTGGTCTGTGGAATTTCATTTTTAATTTCTAAATAATATGCTATTTAGAAACATCGTTTGACATTTATTAAAAAAAAATCTGTAATCTTTACATAAACCTTTATGGTATAGAATTATTTGAGATTTTTCTTTTCTCTTACTGCGGAGATAATAAGGGAACGGTTTTTTTTACATTTGACATAAGTCGAAAACGAAGCGATCTAAAAAACATACACAGTAAGTGTTAGTTTTTATCATTTTGGTACGAAACCCTAAACATTTTATAAATAGCGTGTACCGTTACATTGCGCGGCCGTGAAGTGAACGAGTAGAAGTAGTCGACCGAGAGCCGCAATGCAGTGCAATTTTATCAATCAATCAATCATTTATTCATTGCAACTACGATATTTGGGTCTATCAACTTTTCATTGCCATTCGTTGCCACAGAGATGTCCCCTGGGTAAGTAACTCATCAAAAATATGATTTTCTAACACCCCACTCGTCCGAAAGTCAGGATTTGAATGCTTAAGAGATGAAAGCACGAAAGAATGGGTATATTAATTGTCGAAACTCCTAACGTTTGATGGAGTGGTGTGGTGCCTTAGAAAATCTTATTTTAGACGAGCTACCAGGGGGTTATCTCCATGGCAACCACTCAGGAAAATCTCAAAATCCTAAGTTTTTATGTCTGTCTGTATCTGTATTGTCAGAGACCAATATAAAATGACCTCTGCTAATACTGGACAACTTAAAACACTGGGTAAAAGCAGGGAAATCTATCTAGGGGGCGTTCATTAATCACGTGAGGCTTGAAAGGGGGGGGGAGGGGTTTGACAAAAATCACGAAATGTCACAAGGGGGGTGGGGGGTATGATAACACGTGTATTTATTTTTTAATTATTTTTATGCCAATCAAAAACAACCTGCAACCTTTTTGTCTAGACTTTTTTATCATGGTCCGTTATTTCAGAATAAAATAAGATTATACTTTATACTTGCATTTAAGATATTCTAAAATATTCTAAAAAATTTAAGATTTTTTGTAGATACTAAAAATACACGTGATGTTGGGTGGGGGGGGGGGGGGGAGGGGGTAGTCTTAAACCTCACCATGTATCACCAGGCGGGAGGGGGCGTTAAAAAGTGCTTAAAAAAAGATCACTTGATTAATGGACGACTCCTACGGAAACCTCGTGCGCGAGTCCGACTCGCACTTGTCCGGTTTTTTTGGGGATGCGATGCGAATCTCGTCGAAAGTTTTTACGAAGCGGCGTCGCATCGAGTTTCTGAGGCCCCCCACCCCCACGTTATCGTTTATTTAAACGACATGCAACTACATACAAATGTTTTATGTGGTCGATATATATCGGTACATTATCATCGCGTAAAAAATATATATTTAAATTTAAATACCTCGACGTTTCGGACACGACGTTGCGTCCATGGTCTCGAAGGGACTGAAGAGGCGGGTAATAACATCTCCTAGCTGCACGGGTTCCTCGAACTACCCGGGTAACCCGTGTAGCTAGAAGATGTTGATACCCGCCTCTTCAGTGCCTTCGAGACCATGGACGCAACGTCGCGTCCGAATCGTCGAGGTACCTTTTTACTAAATTCAAATTTAAATAAATATTTTTTACGCGATTAAGTCCCGAGTATCATGATAATGTGTGAAAATCGCGAAAATTTAATAAACTAGATAAATAAGTACTATTTTATCGGTACTTTTAAAAAAATATGAAATTTTAACAGTTTGTATTTTCTATGCAATTGTAAAACGCGCTTTTGTTTCGTGCGGTAATCACACCGTTAGACGCATGCGATCAACTTTTTAACCGACTTCAAAAAAGGAGGAGGTTCTGCGTTCCACTGTATGTATTTTTTTTTTATGTATGTACATCGATTGGTACTCCGTCAATTGTACACCGATTTTCAAAATTATTTTTTTATTCGAAAGGGTAGGTAGGGTAGGTAGGTAGTCCCATTGTCACCAAGTCATGATCTGATAATAGGATCCCATGAAATCGGGGGCAACCCTCAAATTTTCTAAGGCTATTCAAGTATTTGTGTCTGATAGTCATCATCTCATGTTGATGAGCTGATGATGGAAGGTACAACTCTAAAAAAAAAAGTGTTATTCTGACAATGTATTTATATTTTTATTTCACAATTTCATGTTGATTAAACATGAAATTGTGAAATAAAAATATTTTAACAAAAAAAGTAAAACCGCCTTAAAAAAAACAATATAATCCTCTAAAACCATGAGTTTTATTGCCTAGCCTAGCACTAGCAGAAATATGAAGTCGGTGCTTCATTCAAAGAATTTTCCGCTCACACTGCACCGACTTCATATTTCTGCTACTTAGTGCTAGGCCATGAAACTCATGGCTTTAGAGGATTATTTTATGTTTTTTTTTGTAAGGTTTTTTTTAAGGCGGTTTTTGCCATGTTTGTTTAATGCTGCGTTCACCGCGCATAACAATGTCTGGCAATGATGTGCGTCAAACGCATCGTGACGTCGATTATCGCATGTAGCAACCGCGCGCTTTACCGGCAATAGTTTTTTTTTGTTAAAAAAACCAATGTACTACCTATTGGAGTGCGATTATTCGCGCATCGAGGGCTCCGAGCCATCATCTAGGTAATCATATTCATATTTATCAACGGATATTTAAAAAAATCGGCCAAGTGCGAGTCGGACTCGCGCACGAGGGTTCCGTAGAAAGATTTTAACACTTTTCCCCAGTGTTTTAAGAAGTCATGTGCTAGCAGAGGCCTGGTCCTAAGCAAAATGTACGCAGTGTGGGGTCAACTTATGTTGGTCTGCGAAATCTACAGACATTAAAATTTAAGATTTTGGGATTTTTCTGAGTGGTTGTGCTATAAGAGCTACCTTCATACCAAATTTCAAGTTTCTAGGACAACTGGAAGTACCCTTTAGGTTTTCGGAGAACGGCAATTTCTATGGAAACAGCCTTTTTAATGACTGTATCTTTTGATTGCGTTGGCTTAGAAGGTTGATTTTTTCACAGCTTCAAAGGACCGCAGACTTGAGTATTTGATATAAATTTCAGCATGCTACCTCCACGCGCTCCAGAGAAAAAAGGTCTTGACAGACAGACAGACGGACAACTAAGTGATCCTATAAGGGTTCGGTTTTTTCCTTTTGAGGTACGGAAGCCTAAAAAAACATTTTAATTTTGGTAGCTAATGTGAATAGAAGGTATTCCTTTTATTTTTAGTTATAACCTATAACGCAACGTCATTTTAATCGCATATCGGCGACGTTTTTCAAGCGGGGAACGAGTTAAGTGTAAGTACATTACAGTTAATCGTCGTCACTAAGTGTGGCAGTTAGTCACGATAACGTGGTGTTTTGTTTCATGTGAACGATGAATAACTTGACAAAGTATATACGCGTAGGTAAATTATAGACTAAACCTAGGTAACAGCTAATGTAGGTACTTGGTAATGGCGACCACCGCAGCGTGCAGAAATCGAGTAGGTAGGTACAATCTGTACAGTTAGGTATCTAAATGTTGTTGTATGTGTCATGGGCGTATATGTATGTATAATGGGGGGGGGGGGGGGGGTGACCCACCCCTCTGGCTTAAAATTTACACTCGTGGTATTTTATGTGTTGCTATGGATCTACATTATGATATGACCCGCTTCGGCTTCAATGTGCAAAAAGTTAAATGTACCTACATACGCAAAATCTACATCATGACATACGTACAGTACACGAAATGTACATACGCAGAATGTACTTACGCTGAAAGCACATAACGCAAAATGTGTAAAAAGCAATATGCTCAATCGCCAAACGTACAAAACGTAAAATGTACAAGTACGAGTGTACAGTAAGCAGGGTGGTTTAAATAACTACAAGGTTCAACTTTCGTTTGCCAGACTCTACAAAGTATTGTTTGGCGTATTGTTATTTTTCCGTTATGTACAATTTGCGTGTTGATCATTCTGACTTTGCACATTTTGCCACTATCATGTGGACTACATTTTGCATATTGCACAATTATCATATGTACATTTAATTGTTTGTACAATCTGCGTACTTACATTTCGTGTACTGTACGTTTGTCAGATGTAGATTTTGCGTATGTACATTTAACTTTTTGCACATTTAGCGTGTAGTGTAGGTAGGTACATTTTGCGTATTGTACAATATAAGCGATATGACCTATGCTAATTTCCATGTACAAGTACGAGTGTACAGTAAGCAGGGTGGTTTAAATAACTACAAGGTTCAACTTTTTTTTTTATTAAAATTATTATAAAAAAATCAAATTAGGTAATATTTATTTTTGTTGTTGACAATTGAATTGTGACTGTGAAATTTGTTGCGAAAGGGTTCCACAGCGTGTCGCGATTCAACTTGGTCCACCTGTACGTTACGATGATAAGTTAGCTCGCCGTGTTAATGTATTTTTATTAATGTAAGTACACCTCTTCAATTAGTTACCTATAGTTATCTACTATTAAGTTATTCGTTCGAAAGGCGTCGCCCATTTAATAAAATAAATATGAACTCATACAACTCGTTGGCCGATATTAAAAGTATTAAAACGCTAGATTATTAACCCGTGAAGTAATCAAGGTCGGCTACGTGTACCAAAACGCCATTTTGTTCATTTTCTTCGAGTCCGCATTTACTAAAGTAATTACGCACGCAAAAGGACGGCATTTATCTCTGTGCATAATATCTTTGCAACTTTAATTTATATTTTGTGTTTACTTTGTAAGTATTTGTTTTTGACAAATGGTTAGCTATTGTAACGAGTTATTTATATTTAGTTTATCTAGCATGCGATGCGTCGTGTTATTTATTTATTAGCAGGAAGGCAATAGCGCTCGCACCTATTCCGTTCCCCGCCGGTCGGCCATGTTGCCTCGATGCGCCGCTGGCCGTAGCGTAGCCGACTCGACTCGCCCGCCAGTTTCACGCGGGCGTTCGTTGGTGACGGAGTATCACGCTTTCGCGCCAAAACGCACGCACGGAACGGCCGCACGGTCACAATGGTGAAAACGAAGGACGCTGACCACATTAAAAGTAATCTTATCGTAGCCGCGGTGCGGGAAAGACCGTGCTTGTTCGACTCGAACCATCCTAGCAACGGTGATCGCGCGGAGAAGGCCCGCTCCTGGGATGAGGTCTACGCGAGCGTGGTGCCAGGGTACGGAGCGCTGGGGCTCGCAGAAAAGTTCGCCGCCGGTATGTTGATACGCTGGTTATTTGCGGATGCTTCGGGCGGCGCGTGCGGCGGCCGCGCGCCCGCCTCCTCGCGCCGGCCGGTTAGCTGCGTGCTCTTTGTCCGTATACGCTACAGTCGGGCACACGGCACACCGTCCGAGCGCTTTCGAAACGGAATAAACGTACCGCGTTTGATTGTATTGTTACCAGACAGGCACGTGGTGTCTTCTGTTACCATTACCACATTAAATTATCGCGTTTCGATCATTTGGAATTCTGTAGCGTTGGCTTCTTTTTCCTAGCGCTCGGCTTTTGTTTTTCGCGCTGCGTCAACCGCCGGTTTCGAGTTCGGAACGCTTTTTTGAATTTCCAGCTCTCTTCATCTGTTTTTCGAGTAGCAGTTATTTTGTACTTGTACATTGTTGAGATACGGGCGTACCTTTGTCAGAAACATATTTTTTATAGTAGGTATTTCTTTTAATCTGAACGATAACAACGGCGTAAGATACGTAACGCAATTGATGTATAGCTGGGTACGTATTATCGTAACAGGGCGTCAACTTGCGTGTCACGAGCGGGCTTTAAATAGGTAGGTAGCTTGTGCGTTTTACTTACTCAGCTGTAACTGCAGTGTTTTTTGAAAGTTTTTGGGGCGTATAAGTAAAATTTATTGAAATATTTCTGTACGTATAAGTGAATGTAGGAATTTTAAAATGCGCTTGTTTGAATGTTACGTCATCGCATAAGTACCTATTTAGAATTATTTGATGTTGCAAAAATATTCGAATGTTTGGTTTTGTAACCATTACTAATGAAAATAATTACTAACCTTGCTACTTTGGTTAACAATTAATTAATGAAAATTTTAATTAGGTAATTTATATTATATACCTACCTACTTAATTCATTATTGGTGAATTTTTTTTAGAACATTTGAAATAAATATTAAGCGGCATTACCTAATAAAATTTATTGATAATTATTTATAATTTGAATGATTTGACAAACTCGGTAGTTTTACCTACATTTATTTTCGTTTCTTGTTTTTCCCCGAACAATGGATATTGTCATCATTATTAAAAACATGTCAAATAAAATTTAACTCTTTATTAGGTGCATAAAGTAAAATAAGGAATCAAAATTAGAATGTTACAGCAAAATATTAGTACCTACTTATATCAATAATAAATCCAAACTAATTAATATTCCAAAAAAAGCGTAACGCGTATTTTTACAAATATTTTCCTATTAAAAGTACCTAAAACGCCAATTGCCTTTATCACAAATGTAACTACGTAGTAAACAATATAGTTCAAATAACTTGTAATATGAACGTATAAACCTCCTCGTGAATGTGATGCGTAAAAACATAACAAAAACGCTGAGGCGTTTACGCCCCACAATGCGCTTTAATGGCGCAATAGCCATCCGCAAGATTATTACGACTTATGAAAAACATTTTAGTAAATAAAAAATACACTTAAACAAAGTAGACGAATTAGAATGACAACTATGTATAATTGGGGTGATACATTAGTTTGAGCGACAGCGAATATTTTTGAGACTAATTTTATTTACTAGAAAAAATTGTAACTTCCACATTAACTACTTAACACCTGCTTATTAGCCAACTACCGAGTTTTTTAACCGACTTCAAAAAAAGGAGGAGGTTCTACGTTCCACTGCATGTATTTATTTTTTTCCTAAGGGTTTTACCTATGCTATAAAAATATTAACTTGTCAACTGTATCTTAAACTTAGTGTATTCAAAAGCCGTCGATCGTTAGTAAAAGTAATAAAATAAAAACGCATTTGAGTACTAAAAATAAATATCAAAGGCACTTTGCCCTCAATATACCGGAGTACGGAATAAAATATTATTTCTGCGATAGAAGTCCATTTTTCCTGTCACATGACTTCCTTCGCGATCATTTCAGTAGTTATTTAACCATAGGTCATAAGCGACTAGAGACAGATCACTTCAAATTGATACTTATACTTCCCAAATATTAAGTCTAATTTTTAGAGTCATCACAATCGCATTAATCCTTATTAAATCTGACAGGTAATCGACGCCATTTTGTTTTCCAAAGATACTTAACGCCAAACGCAAGGCACCTACTCAAGTTTAAAGTTTTACTTACTAACTAAGTTACTTAAAGTAATATCCAGACTTCGTTAGTTCACAAAATGGCGATTACAAAACACAAACACGATGAATGTTATCGTCGAGATAGCTGGAACATTAAAGTACTTTGCAGCCTTGACAACGGAACACGGTATTGTTTAGGAGATTAGTGTCCGGTATGCGCTTACGACGTTCTCCCTAAAGATTTTTAATAATTCAAAATGTCGTTTCTCCAATGCGACAAACTATTTGCTTGTACGACTGAAACCCAGCCCAGTATTGTTTTACCTACAAAGCGTCGTTTGATTAGGTACCAATTTATTGTTTTTCTATTTTTAATAAAACTCGTATTCTTACCAGTTTAGATTGATTTCTCGTCCTAATTAAATCCTAACAAGTTATTCATAGAAACTAATATTTTGGCCATGGTCAACGTCTATAAACATTGAAGTACACAAATTCCTAGTTTACTCTATTATTAGATATTTTAATTTTTTTTTATAATTTGTATCATAATGTACTTTTGGAAAATGGATATTTTTTTATCTGGTTCAGGATTCACAATTTTTATCATTGATATAAATACATTATTCATTGATGATTATTAATAATTGATAATTATCCGACTTATAAAAGTGGTATACCTATTGTTATAAGTTTGACCTGTGTATCTGTGTGTCTGTGTATCTGTCTGTGGCATCACAGCTCCCAAGCGGATTGACCTAATTAGATGCAATTTTTTTAATCGAAAGCTAGTGTAATCGAGACGCTTCTTAGCCAAGTTTCTTTATAATCGGTTCAGCCGTTTTTGAAAATTAAACTTTGAAATGATAGTGTCGGGGGTTTTTCAACTTTTGTAAGTTGGTTATTTATTATTATTATTTATCCTCTAAATGCAGTTATTATGAAATCGCCAAAGCATATAAAGTACTGTCAGAAATGGCCACAAATCCTATTAAGAAACCAGTGGTCATTCAATCCCGCGACGGCACCGTATAATCCCGGGGAGTGATAAAGTTAAATATTTGAAGTCCGGACGCTGCAAAGCCATAGTGGTCATAACATAACTACGACGGGACGAAAATGACTGAAAATTGCGTCTATGAGATGTCTATAAGACAGTTTAATATCAAATAAAAAATAAAAAAGTGACTATGTTATTAAGTATTAGTGACGTGGCTTAAAAAATGACGCAATACGCTCTTGCAAAATTATTGTAGGTTTTTGAATTCTGAATCACACGCATATGTAGTAAAATTAATTAAGGGTGTTGACATTTTTATGTGTTATTTGTAAATAAATCATCATCACCATCATCATCATCAGCCTATTTACGTCCCACTTCTGGGCACAGGCCTCCTCTCGGAATGAGAGGGCTTGGGCTATAGTTCCCACACTGGCCCAGTGCGGATTGGGAACTTCACACACACCATTGAATTGCTTCGCAGTAGTGTGCAGGTTTCCTCACGATGTTTTTCCTTCACCGAAAAGCTCATGATAAATTACAAATGTGATTTCGCACATAAATTCCGAAAAACTCAGTGGTGCGAGCTGGGGTTTGAACCCTCGACCCTCTGCTTCAGAGGCGATAGGTCAAACCACTAGGCTATCATGTAAATAAATGAATAATATAAATTAATAAGTGTAGGGAAATTATGAACTAAAAAACAATTACTTTGCTCACCCGCGACCACTAATGACGAATAGTTATATCTGTGCGGCAAATGTATGTTTCCATGCAACACCTCCGCCTCCACTGCTACACGAATCAACACATGCCACACAGACCCAACTATCACCACCACCACTATACCACTACACCACTATACCACCGCTAACGCGTTTCGGCACTCTCCACGAGGCCATTTACGAAGCACAACAACAACAACCGCTCAACATGCCACCACTTCCACTACTACTACCACCACCACCACCACTACCACCACCACCACTACCACTACTTCTTTTCTTGGTAGTGGAAGTGGTGGCATGTTGAGCGGTTGCTGTTGTGCTTCGTAAATGGCCTCGTGGAGAGTGCCGAAACGCGTCAGCGTTTAGTATAGTGGTGGTGGTGATAGTTGGGTCTGTGTGGCATGTGTTGATTCGTGTAGCAGTGGAGGCAGAGGTGTTGCATGGAAACATACATTTGCCGCACAGATATAACTATTTGTCATTAGTGGTCGCGGGTGAGCAAAGTAATTGTTTTTTAGTTCATAAATATGGACCTCCGCAAAGTAACGTCTGATTCAATAAATTGTAGGGAAATTATCAAATTATTGAAAACAATGTCGTTATAAAATTATGTTGTGTTATGTTATGTGTGTGTTATGTTGTTATGCAATCTCCATGCTGAGCTAATACACGGTGTACTCGTGTTTAGGTATCTTGTCAAGTTTATTTTGTCAATAGTAATAATTATTTAATTTTTTATCTCACTTGGCTCCTTGTTCACGCTTAGCAATAAACGAAGGTACCTACGCTTAGTTACTAACCAGATTTAGCCTCCATTATACTCATTCACATTTATAACTACATTTCAAGTCTTTCTTTAAGAAGCCATTTCATCACGCAATATTCTAGTTACTCATCAATACAGTATCGGAACAAAATAATCTTAATGCGGCGCTCGAAAAAACTCAACCGTCAACGTGTCACTTGCACCACTGACCACGTCTCCGAGGCGACAGAGTGGACACCACTATTCCAATGCGCGATTTCTACATAATCCGATACTACCTAGCCCTGGTTAACACGCAATGTAAAAGTTCAGTATGATGTTGCTGCCAACTAAATTATCAAGTTCGCTGCATTGGTAAAGGCGGTGCGGTGTTCGTGACTCAATAGACGCTAGGGGCCGGCCCGCAACCGTCTCTTCATATAACACGTACTATATGCTCCAACGCTAATCTATACAACCATTGCTCGCTATAACGCAACCTTCGTAAACGTTTATTGAAGAAAAGCGTCAGTGTATAATAGAATTGCGTCGCTCTTCGTGTTTTTGAATTAGGAACGTTTATCGAACTTGTTCTAAAGAGTTGGACTTTTATACTCGAATGGCTGTTTGCGTTCCATATTTAAAGAGATTTCAATATTGCTAACATAATATCCAACTGGCCAGTTACACCTAATAATGTATTTTTAAAACACTTCGTCAATACACCAGAGGATTGATGGGCCCTCTTAAAGACTTACCTGAGAGCCATATTATTCTTATTCTCCTAGAATAAGCCTTTGTCAGTAAGGTAACGTGTTTTTAAGCTCAATTACGGACAATGAAAAACAAATCGTAAGGAGGCGGCGAATCACGTTTCACAAAATGGCGGACCGTCATCAAGCGTAATATAATAACAAAATAATGTATGGAGAACAAACTTTTACGAACTACTTCGTGGAAATTAACAAAATCGAATCGATCTGCTCTTATTTTCAACTTCTTAATTTTCCTGTAAATAAAGTCGGACGTAGAATTTCATTTAATTATGAAGAGTATTGCGACATTTGCGACATTAATATTATTTTTCCAACCGTAGGTACCAACATAAAAATAAAAACATGTTCTTATATTTTTCTTCCAATCGCTTACTCTAAGTGTTTGAACCAGAAGACATAAGTCGGTCTTTAAACATAATAAAAATGAGTTAATAACTATCAAAGACAATTATCAGTGAACAATTTCGTTTCTGCTATACAAAACTAGCTTCTAAAATTTTCGAGCGTAACTATCGTTGTTGGGTTCTTTATTTTTTAATATTTTTTCTTTATTTAAATTTATCGCTTTTTCCAGTATGTCGTAAGCGCCATACTATTTAGTATGAAACATAATTTTTTTTATAATCCGTAAGTACCTAAACAGTTAAATACTAGTTTACACTGTTTTCTAAGTTAATGATCCAAGCTACTCCCGCGTCGTGACCCGGTTCGCGGGAAAACCTTCGAATGGTAATTGGTATCACGTGTGATGTAATTGTACCATTTGTACGTTAAGTGAACAATATTTGGGCATCCAAAACCTAGGAATACACACCTGTGGCTTCTGCGTTTTTATGCCAATAGCTTACCGTGCTTGTATCATATTATTTGTAATGTATGAAGTTTAACATGGAGCTACAAGTACTTAATAAAACGTAGACGTACTTGGATTTGGTAAAAAAAAATTATGTAGCTGTTTTTACCCATTTTCTATTCTGTTTTTCTGTACATCGATGACGTCATTAAATTCTTCTGTCCCGGGATTACACTAGCGATAAGGCTTCTCTTATCTTTTGGTAGTTCATAAATTTTACTATACAAATTGCATTGGCTGTTTGTCGTAAGAGCCCGCAGGAGACTGTTCTTTATATGCAGTTTTATATGTATAGACGGTTATATCGCCTCGCCTGCTTGCTTGCACAGGAATACTGTTTGCCATTGCCATCCATTCACTGGCGTTTTTAAACGCAATTCCGCAGCTCACATAAGCTTCACAGAGCTCACGCTATAAATAAACAAATACTAGTCCCTTGGAACGAAACCATCTTGAGGGAACACTTTCAGACCTTACCAAAACACATTAAATTAAAAGAGCTCTTCGGGAGTTGTGAAGTAGATCTTATTCTTACAAACTATCTTTACCCAATTAAAAATAATCGCTAAATCTTTCGAACAACAAGAAATCTACGTTTTAAAATTGACACGTCAAAATGACAGCAGTCATTCTCGATGCGGTTAAATGTCAATTTGGACTGCGCGGCGCGGCGTCCGCTCCTATGCCCTCTCGGAACGTCCTAGGCAACCTTGTTATCGTTGTGATGTCTATTTGGTTTTACTGCGAAGTAAAACCGATGTAGCATTTACATACAAGTAAAGACTTAGGTGATATTTTGATAAATTACACGGTGACTATTAAAATTGTTATTGATAATTTAACTACCGTTTATTTTATGGAATGTTAGGGGTACATCATTAATTTAATTTTTTGGTAAATTGAATTATTTGGTTCGCTGTTTTTCAGAAATAAATAACGTGTTTTTAAAATAATTATAGTCACGTCATTGATATTCATCGTCAGTAATTTATCTATTATATAAATAAAATAACCACAACAAAAATTATAAGGTCATTATTGTAAGTAGTATTGTACACTAGATTGAAAATTACATTTTATTTACTTACTTTATTAAGGCTATCTTTGTCAAACATTCTAATACCTCATCAAATCGCCCATTAAGAACAAAGACAAAATACTAAACTAATGATAATGATGAGAAATAACTGCTCTAGCTGCTCAATTCATTACGGATAGAAGCAGGCATAATTATATTAATTATTTTGTAGTGCCAGTGCAGTGATGTTTTTAATTAATGTTTTCGTGGCATTAGCACGAACAATATTGAGTGTCATAATATGTGACATTGAAATTTACAATGCCACTAAAAACCATAAGAGTAAAAGTATTTTTTCCTCTTTATTCATATTTGGAATGACGTTTCCGCAAGCCGCTTAGTCTCATGCTATCATGCCAGTTTCGATATTCTCGTAAGTAAAGAGTTACATCGCACTCTTTTAAGCTTTTTCGTTTGTTTAATGGCTTAGGTTTTCGAATAATTCAACAATTATTTAATGACCTATTACGTAAATTTTATTTATCTCTAGGTATCCCAGCCGCTAAAGCGTTCGAGCGAGTCTCTTTTGTTTTGTCCGCGTATAAAATTATAAATAGCTATTACGCACTCAAAAGTAATTGTTAATTAGCTATATGAATCCGCCCGTTTTGAAATCTTATTATAAGCTGCATATAATGGCCGTAGAAACCGTTAAAATGTGTAGTCGTAACTCATTTTTCATATTTTTTTTATATGTAAAATTAGTTTGCACATCTGTCCGCAAGGAAACCTCTCATTGGTAGCGCCAGAGGCAGACTAGTTCAAGTCAGTGCCTCGAGTCGAGTCGAGCTGTTTGAAAAGAGAATCTTTATCGAGTGTACGTTGCAGGGGAGCGGAAAACCGAAGCGCGTTCCATATTTAATTTTAAAAATGTAATTGACTTTATAACGCATAAACAGTTGAATTTCTTTTTATTAATTTTCGTGCCAGTATTGCAAGTTTTTACCTAATAGTGGTATTGGTGTGACTGGCTCACCGATAAATTGCATTAATTTATTTGTGTGGTATCGTAACCTGAATTTTGTTGTCGATTTATTTTCGTAGCAGATATCTTTTGTTAGCTGATACAATAATGAAGTGGAGATAATACAGCGAATTTTTAGTGCTTATTCTTTGTGTGTTGTTTGCAAGCAGCGACGTTCCAAATGGGAGGTATGTGAACTAAAATTAAATTGTTGTTTCATTCCGAGTGCTTGCTTAATTGGAATGTGTTAATTAATAGTGTTATTTTGTTAGTTTTATTTTAATTTGCCAATGCTTTTCTAAATTGCACAACATTAACGCTTAGTAAAATAATAAATTCCTACTTATTTTATGAAATAATATTTTTTGACTTGGCAAATTATGTACCTACATAATTATTCAAAGCGTGAAATTAAAACTGATCAGCGACGAAAGAACTTAACTACACGTTTATCTGTCTTTAAAATAATATTTATTTCAAGAGCGAAAGAGTTCACATTCGTGTGATAAGATTGAGCTTTAAAAACGAAATTGTTGATAAAATTGAACTTATTTTCTTGGGAAATCGATTACCTGCTTATATATAGGTAAGATAATAACATACTTTAAGCTGATAACTACGGAAGGTACGGCGGTACATATTTTAATTCATTAGAAAGTACTAATTATATTTGATAATATATATTCGTATTTATGATACCTACTCAAATTAATTATTAATTATTACAGAGATCCTAAAGTACCAAACAGGTTATAATAGTAACCGTACGTTAAACAAGTAGCGAGGTAAATGTAAGAGCAAGAACGGGCATGACGACTATGACGTCACCAACAATGCGTTACAGCGGATAGGTACTTCTTGTCGTTTACTTTAATGAATATTAAAAAAACTCATTTCAAAGGTCTCACTCAGACTCATTTTAAAGAAATAAATTAAAGAAATGAACTTTTTTTAAATGTTAGTGTTGTTTTTTGTTAAAAAAAAACTGGCTTTTACTTAACTTGTTTACTGGTAAGTACGAGTCGGATTCGATAGCCGACCTCCATGGAGGTCGCGTTTTGTCTATAGTCATGTTACTGGCTGGTAACTACTTACACACAATATACTAATATGCGCGATTCACGTACAAAATACATCATGAATAAATAAATAATAAATATCACGGGACAATTTAACACCAATTGACCTAGTCCTAAACTAGGCAAAGCCTGTACTATGGGTACTAGACAACGGATAAACATAGTTATATACATATTAAACATCCAAGACCCGAGAACAAACATTCATATTCATCATACAAACATCTGCCCCGACCGGGATTTGAACCCGGGACCTCAAGCTTCATAGTCAGGGTCTCTAACCACTAGGCTATTCGGTCGTCGCTACATCACTAGGTGGATACGCCCTTACTAACTACGTTAAAGTAAAGGACTTTAGAAAAAAGACTCGATAGTATTCATTTGTCACCGTCGCTGATTTTAAATTATAGTTTTTATTATTAATTTTAGTTACTTAATTTCAATTTTAATTTGCTATCTCGACCAGTTTAAAATGTGGTAAAAAAAATTACTTAATAGCTGATACGGACGGAATACTTTTTATTTCATGAGAATTACGATGACGTAGCGAAGTATAACTAACACTCATCGTCAAGAGTCGATGATTTCGTCAATGCCAAGGCGAAACCAAATCACCATCTACATAGTAATTATCATTATTCCGATATAATTTTCTAAACCAGTTACGACATATTAAAAAACTTTATATTTTATGAACAAAAATCTAAATAGCTCACCCACTAGTGACATTGTCTTTGTGACACAGAATTGTTATTGTGTTCTGCATCAAAACATATCCATTTATTGGTATAAAGAAAATATTTGACTGTTCAAATGTCTTATACGACCCACGAAACTTTTTCATAAGTACAGGTATCTGCAAATATTTTCACGAAATTTGTCAGTTTTCACATTTATTTTGCCGAAATAAAGAATTTTTTTTTTTGCATGTTATCAGTTGAAACTTTTTAACTATGGGTAAAAATTCAACTTTTTCAAACTTTAGTAGGACAGTTATCTTCGTCAACAAACGATTACTGAACTAACGTAGGAATGCTACAGTAAAATTCATTTAGGATTTTGCTAGTGAATTTTGCGGTCGAAACGAGTTATCGAACGAGGTAGCGTTAGTGCATTTTAATTTGCTGTCGGTAAAAAAACTGTAATTTATTTTTGATATGTAGCTATTTGGGCATCGGCGTGAGGAAGTAACCGAACGATTATCAAACACTAGTAGAGATCCCTTTCCGAGATAAGTTTATTTTTGTCCTCTTACTTTCATGTTTTCAGTTTTATGTACAATATACTTTATGTACATCATAGACTTCATAATGTATATATTTTTAATGCCCTTCTACTGCATTGAGCGATTTAAATAAATTTTAGCAATAAATCGTCACTTATAATAAAGTTATAAATTATGAAAATACGAATAATATAACTTTACGGTTTTTTGATATGGAATAAGGAGTAGGGTTCGATGATAATCTATACCTATAAAAGAA
The DNA here is from genome assembly GCA_963691665.1 of Clepsis dumicolana. Lineage (NCBI taxonomy): Eukaryota > Metazoa > Arthropoda > Insecta > Lepidoptera > Tortricidae > Clepsis > Clepsis dumicolana. The sequence goes on from OY829529.1 coordinate 2,045,777, forward strand.
GACCGTGACTGACTGACTGACTGACTGACAGACAACGCACAGCCTAAACCACTGGACCTAGAGACTTGATATTTGGCAGACATATACCTTGAGTATGCTAGAGGAGCACTAAGAAGGGATTTTTCGAAATTCCAACGGGATAGGGAATAAATGAGTTTTACATTTTCGAATCAAAGTGGCTCTATCTCCGCAGCTATAATTTTAGAGATTACAAATTTGGCACGCAAGTAGGTAATAATAACAGCTAATAACGGGTTTCAGGATTTTTCAAAATTCCCACGGGATAAAGGATAAACAGTAATATTTTCATAGTAACTGACTAGCAGATATAGAGACTTGCAAGTTTACAATTATTATTTCTTGAGGATCATAGAGGTGCACTAAGAAGGACTTTTTCGAAATTCCCACTGGATAGGGAATAAATGGGATTTACATTTTAGAATTTTTTAATCTACCTAAAGAGTTAAAATGCAAAATTCCCGCGGGATAGAAATAAGCGAACTCAACTTCCGGGCTGATTTAAATTAAAATCACTAATAGAAAGCTACACTGTCACTGATTCATATTTAAGGTTTTTTTAAATAGCTAGGTTAAAACAGTTATTAATATCCTTCGGGAACTTTACAATTTCTCGGGATAAAAGTAGCCTATATCAATCAGAAACAGTGTAGCTTTCTGTTAGTGAAAGATTTTTAATCTTGCTAAATGTAGAATTCGCTTATTTCTATCCCCCGGGAATTTTGCATTTTCCCGAGGAAAAAGTAGGTGCCAATGTCAGTTAAGAACTGTAGCTTTTTATAAGTGAAAGTTTTTTTTTTATCGATCTGAAGAGTTACAATTACTTAAAATGAAAAAAACCCGCGGGATAGAATTAAGTGAACCCAACTACTGCGCTGATTTTAAAAATTCTTCCACTAATAGAAAGCTACATTGTCTCAAATTATCATTTAATTAAAATGAAGCCCTATATTGCTAATAGGTACGTCCGTCCGCGGTCAGTGCTAAAACGCAAAAACGGAGAGTGACATAGGCTACTTTTTATCACGGGATAATATCTCATTCCCACGGGAAACACGTTACAACATCGCCTTTATTTGTGGTTTTGCGATGGATTAAAGTTTTTATATTTTTTATATGTGCGGGACAGCGCAGTCCAATTAGTTTGTAATTATAGTTTAAGATAGGTTAAGATTATATTATAATAGTTATATAAGTATCGTATAGAAAAATAGGCTAAGCTCATGTAAATAGATAGTAATAGAAAGAGAAATAAAATAGTATCGGATCCGGCCCCGGCCCCCACGCTCGCCCGAGTGTGAGAAGGACAAACGAACCCGGCGCCCCGGGCCCCCGCTCTCGCCCGAGCAGTATAAATAGAGCCCGCGCGGCGCTGGGAAGTCAGTCGTCTCGGAGTCTTCTCACAGTCGTCAGCCAGCCATCTCTCTGGAAACAACCTCTTCTACGGATCCGATCAGAAGCCGAAAGCGTCGCGTTTTATTTTGAACCCCAAAAAGTGCGGGTCTATACAGTCCGGCCCGTACATTGGTCCAGTCGAACCGGATAGTTTCGCGATGCCGGTAACGCGCTCCGTCGGAAGAAGAGGCGAGTCTGCGTCGAGCGGCATCACAGCCGCCGCCTATACGACGCCGTCCGAGTCTGCGGGCATCACCGCCGATTCCGCGACTACGTCTGCAGTCTCCACACGGACCGCCGCAGAGAGCACACGCATGGGGCCGACACCGATACCTCCACCTCCGCCACCACCACCGTCGGCGGTCACAGCGACGACTCAACCGCCAAGAAGCACCACTCCTACCGTGGTGGCCAGACCACTCGACGCGCGGGCAACGGCTGCACTGTTGTTGGCTATCAACCTCGGGGTTGCGACCCCGCGGGCGGACGCCGCACTGGGATCACCTGCGGGCCCCGGCACGTTCGCGCCACCGCCGCCGCCGAGTGAGAAGAGCGACCTCGCTGCTACATCGTCAGCGCGCAAGAAGAAGAGCAGCAAGGCATATCGCGCTGCAATAGTGCGACAAGAGCTGATCAGGCTACAGATGGAGCTGGCAAGAGCGAAACTCGCAACTATAGAAAATGAGGACAGCGAGAACGAGGACACGGTCGTTGAAGACACGGCCGAAGAGCCCAACCGGGCGAGAAGGGTGCAGGATTGGGTCGACCAAAGTACGAGGGTCTCGGGACACAGGTCTCCAATTCCTGCACCCAGGCAGCATGACGCAGCCAACTTCGCGGTGCCCGGGCCGGAGCCCGGTGCCTACATGCCACCGGCGGGGGGCGTCCCCGCCAACTTCGCGGCGCCCGGGCCGGAGCCCGGCGCCTACATGCCACCGGCGGGGGACGTGCCCGCCAACTTCGCGGCGCCCGGGCCGGAGCCCGGCGCCTACGTGCCACCGGCAGGGGGCGACCCTGCCAACTCGATGGCGCTGGAGCGATGGCTCGGCGCACAACAGCAACAGCAGCAGCATCAGCAACAACTACACGCGGAAAGAAGTCCCGCGACGGCGCCCGGGCAAGGGCTCGGGGCCAACATGCCACCGACGGGGGGCGACCCCGCCAATACCACGACGCTTGAGCAGGAGCTCGGCACCCGCAACAACCAAGCCGCAGCGCCCCAGCCTGCACCAGGCGTGTGGCTCGGTGCCGCAGCGACGCCGAGGCAGCAGCTACATAGTGCCATACCGCCGAACGGAATGCAAGCACCGGCGGGAGCAGTCCAGGTCATGCAGCGGCCTCCTAACCCGCTTGCCGACCTCACGACAGCCATCACCATGGCCATTACCGCGGGCCAGCAGCAACAGCGGAAACCTGTGGACTTACCAGTGTTTATGGGCTCGCACCAATACTGGCTTTCGTTCAGGAAAGCATATATAGATACAGTGAATAGTTTCAGTGATAGTGAAAACGTTTATAGACTTCGCAACAGTGTAAAAGGACGTGCGCGCGAAGCGATAGAAGAACTGTTGATAAGTGGTGCATGTGCAAGTGACATTTTTAAAGTATTGGAAAATCGGTTCGGGCGTCCCGACGCCATCGCACTCGCCGAGTTGGAACGCTTGCGGTCGCTGCCGCGGCCAACGGACAACCCAAGAGACATTTGCATATTCGCGAATAAAGTGTGTAATATAGTGGCTACGCTACGCGCTTTGGATAGAGCCCACTATATGTACAACCCGGAAGTCACGAAGCACGTGACAGAGAAGCTCGGCATGAACATGCGATATAGATGGTTCGAATTTGTGGCGGGCCAACCTCAAGAAGAGCCTGACCTGCTGAAACTCTCCCGCTTCCTACAGCGAGAGGCTGATATCTGCGCGCCGTTCGCTCCGCCAGAAATAGTACAGTCGGCGCAACCGCAGTATCAAGAGCGCCGGCCGCCAACGCATCGAACGCTTGCTGCCATAGAACGCAAACAATGTCCAGTGTGCAACCACGGAACTCACAGCACCGCCCCCGAATGTGCAAAGTTTACACAAGCGGTGCCCGCACAGCGCTGGGAATTTGCGAAAGAAAAGCGACTATGTTTTCGTTGCTTGCGATATAGAAAATATGCACACACGTGCAAAGCAAGGAAATGTGCGATCGACGGTTGCGAGAGATGGCACCACACGCTTCTACACACAGACGAAGAGGTCACCGTGAAGAAAGTCTGCGACAACAAGAAGGAAACGCCAGTTGAAACAGTGACCTGTGCATGGGCTTGCGGACCACACTCTTTTCTGAAGATTTTACCAGTAAAAGTGTCCGGGCCTCTGGGCACGAAAGAAGCTTGGGCCCTGCTCGACGACGGCTCAACGGTCACCCTCATAGATAGCCAGCTGGCCGAGGACGTCGGAGCGGAGGGACCGCTTGACCCTCTGCGCATTGATGCCATATCGGACTCCACTTTTGAACAAAAACGGAGTCAGCGAGTGAAGATAGAACTAACAGGCGCAGGTCGAAAATATGCAATCCAAGCGCGAACGATGAGGAACCTTGCACTATCTGCGCAGCGAGTCGACGAGGGAACGGTCAACGAATGTCGTCATCTACAGGACATAAGAAACCAACTCGTCTACACGTGTGGCCGTCCGAAAATCCTCATAGGCCAAGATAACTGGCACCTGTTAGTGGCGCAACAAATGCGACGCGGCCGTCGTAACCAGCCAGTAGCCTCCCGCACCCCGCTGGGGTGGGTCCTGCACGGCGCACACACACGTGCGCTGGGAGCGTGCGTAAACTTCTTGCACGAAAAGCAAGAGACGATCGAAGAACAGATGGAAAGATTCTTCTCAATAGATAGCCTCGCCATCCAGCCTGCGCGTCCAACGAGCGACCCGGAAGAAAAGGCGAGAAAAATTATGGAAGCAACAGTTAGAGAAGTGGAGCCGGGCGTGTACGAAGCTGGCCTGCTGTGGAACAGCAAGAAAATAGAACTGCCACGCAATTACGACAACGCGCTCAGCCGCCTCCACAGCGTTGAAAAGAAGATAGACAAGAATCCAGAACTACGCAAGAAATACGCAACACAAATGGAAGAACTCGTGACGAAGGGGTACGCCGAGCCAGCTCCCGCTACCACAACGCCGGGACGAACCTGGTATCTACCTCACTTCGGAGTCATTAACCCTCTGAAACCCAACAAGTTCAGGGTGGTGCACGACGCGGCGGCAAAAACAAAGGGGACGTCACTCAACGATCACCTAATGTCCGGCCCAGATTTATTGCAGTCGCTGCCGGGTGTTATGATGCGATTCCGACAACATGCGGTGGCAGTAACAGCCGACATAGCAGAGATGTTTATGCGAGTCAAAGTGCGAGAAGAAGATAGAGACGCACTAAGATATTTGTGGAGAGGAGCAGAGCGAGGCGACACGCCACCCACCGAATATAGAATGACGTCGCTTATTTTCGGAGCGACGTGTTCTCCATCAATTGCGATATACGTGAAGAATTTCAACGCCATGAAGCATCGAAACATAGATAATAGAGCCGCAACGGCAATAATAGAAAATCATTATGTCGATGACTACTTAGATAGCTTCAAGACAGTGAAAGAAGCCATCGACACATCGTCTGCCGTCAAACAGATACACGAGATGGGAAACTTCAACCTCCGCGGCTGGACATCAAACAGCGCGGAAGTGATGATAGCCATGAAGGCCACATCCGAACAGCCGAACGCCGTTAAGCTCAACGACGGCGGCCCGAGCGAACGTGTCCTGGGACTTATCTGGAGACCCGGAACAGACGAACTAAGCTTTAACCTGGACCTGGCACGCATCCCGCCAGCCGTCCTCGAGACCGGAACGCCGACGAAACGTGAAGCACTAAAGATAGTAATGTCATTATATGACCCCATGGGCTTCGCGTCACCGGTCACAATAAGAGCGAAGAGTCTGCTACAAGAAGCATGGCGCAGGGGCATAGATTGGGACCAGCGACTACCCAACGATCTCGCCGATCAGTGGAAAGAATGGCTGACACATCTAAAAGCTCTACGGGATGTGTCAGTACCCCGCGCTTACCCAGGGTTCAGCGACGCCTCCAACCTACAGCTGCACGTAATGACAGACGCCAGCGAGTCAGCCTACTCCGCGGCGCTGTATTGGCGCGCCGAACAACCCGACGGTCGGGTGTACACATCGCTAGTGCTAGCCAAAGCGCGCGTCGCCCCATTGAAGCTCACATCGATCCCGAGACTGGAGCTCCAAGCAGCAGTAATGGGCACGCGCATGGCTGAAGTAGTGAAAAAAGAACATAGACAACGAATAGACAGCACCATCTACTGGACGGACAGCAAGACAGTGCTACACTGGATCCGCAGCGGCTCACGCACCTATCGCCCGTTCGTTGCACACCGCATAGCTGCAATAGAAGAGACCAGTAAAGTCAACGAATGGCGATGGATACCAACGAATTTAAACGCTGCGGACGATGCAACCCGGGACGTACCAGAGAACTTTACAGAGAATCATAGATGGTACGAGGGCCCAGCCTTTCTGCGTCAGCCACCGGAAGAGTGGCCAGAAGAAAAGGTCTTGCCTTCATCAGCAGACAAAGAGACGCCCATCCTGACTGATGAAGAAAGAACCAACTTTGCAACACACCAAAATGTTGCGATAGTTGCAAGCGAAGCAGTTCCTGAGGCAAGCCGTTTCTCGAAATGGGAAAGATTAAGAGGAGCGACAGCTAGAGTTCTGCAATTTATAGAACTCTGCCGAAGAACAGAAATAGTCAACTACAAGAGAACGAAGGCGAATAGCAAGTCAGATCCCGATTGGCGACATCAAGCTGCACCCACCACGAGGAATATAGAACATCGAATACCGCCAACGACTCCGACGCGTAACTTCATCAAAGTTAGCGTTGACCTGCTGCAACGTGCCGAAAAAATATTACTGCAAGCGGCTCAAGAACAAACTTTCGTCGAAGAGTTAAAAGCCCTGCGAGCTAACCAACCTCTGCCGGCTAATAGCAAACTGAAGACAATAGCAGTCGCCATTGACAACGACCTAATGGTGTTGAAGAGCAGAATCGCCGCCGCAATAGACATCGCAGAAGAAGCCAAACGACCACCCGTCATAGATGGCCGACATAGAATAGCAAGACTGCTGATAGACTACATTCACAGGAAACTCAGCCACGCAAGAGTGGAACCTACTGTAAACGAAGTGAAACAGAAGTATTGGGTGATTCGTCTGCGACCCACGACACGCCAAGTCGTTCACAGTTGTCTGCCCTGCCGCATAAGGCGGGCCGTGCCACCAACACCACCCACGGGAAACCATCCACTCTGCCGCCTCGCACATCACCAGAGGCCCTTCAGCTACACCGGGGTGGGTCGACTACTTCGGCCCACTAAGTGTCACCGTGGGCCGCAGCCACCAGAAGAGATACGTAGCTCTATTCACATGCCTCACAACCCGCGCCATACATCTAGAAATGGCGCACTCTTTGACAACGGACTCCGCGATCATGGCACTACGACGCATGATCGCACGCCGCGGATGTCCTACAGAGATCTGGTCCGACAACGGGACTAACCTAAGGGGCGCCGATAAGGAACTAAGAAGAGCCCTCGACACCGCCACGGAGGAAGAGGCGGTGCGAAGACACATCAGTTGGCGCTTCATCCCCGCGGGAGCCCCGTTCATGGGCGGAGCCTGGGAAAGATTGGTGCGGGCAACCAAAGCCGCACTAGAGGTGACGCTACACGAGCGGCACCCTAAAGAAGAGACGCTCATCACGCTGTTGGCCGAAGCCGAATTTACGGTCAACAGCCGGCCACTGACCCACGTGTCGGTGGACCCAAACGACCCTGAGGCACTCACGCCGAATCATTTTCTCCTCGGGGGCTCTGCCTGGGCACCGACACCTGGGACCTTCGAAGAAAGTGATACCGTCGGACGCGCCACCTGGCGCACATCACAAAGACTCGCCGACCTGTTCTGGGCGAGATGGATACGGGAGTATCTCCCAGAACTCCAACACCGGCGGGAGCCGCAAGGGCGCGGCCCCGCGCTGTCCGTCGGCGATCTAGTCCTTATCGTCGACGGCACCCTTCCACGCAACACATGGCCGCGGGGAATCGTCACCGCCACGTACCCCGGTGCCGACGGCATCGTGCGAGCTGCGGACGTGGCGACCAAGGGCGGCGTGCTTCGACGCCCCACAAAGAAACTGGCTGTCCTGCCTACGGCGGTGCACCAGTCGACTGCGGTCCAGCACGCGGAAGAAACTTCATCACCACGGCGATGAACGGCGGGAGAAATGTGCGGGACAGCGCAGTCCAATTAGTTTGTAATTATAGTTTAAGATAGGTTAAGATTATATTATAATAGTTATATAAGTATCGTATAGAAAAATAGGCTAAGCTCATGTAAATAGATAGTAATAGAAAGAGAAATAAAATAGTATCGGATCCGGCCCCGGCCCCCACGCTCGCCCGAGTGTGAGAAGGACAAACGAACCCGGCGCCCCGGGCCCCCGCTCTCGCCCGAGCAGTATAAATAGAGCCCGCGCGGCGCTGGGAAGTCAGTCGTCTCGGAGTCTTCTCACAGTCGTCAGCCAGCCATCTCTCTGGAAACAACCTCTTCTACGGATCCGATCAGAAGCCGAAAGCGTCGCGTTTTATTTTGAACCCCAAAAAGTGCGGGTCTATACAGTCCGGCCCGTACATTATACCTATATGGAGATAGTTGAAAGGTTGACGAGTGACATAGGCTACTTTTTGCTACGGGAAAATTCCTCTAACATAGAAATCTTATAACATAACCCATAATGATTGTAATGCTTGCATACTCGCTTGCATGTTTGCTTGCATGCCTGCTTACATGCCTGCTTGAATGCTTGCTTGATTGCTTCCTGGATACTTGCTTGCATGTTTTCTTACAAGCTTTAATAATTGCTTGAATGATTGCTTGCGTGCTTGCTTGCATGCCTGTTTGCATGCCTACTTGATGGCCTGCTTGCATGCCTGCTTGCATGTCTGCTTGCATGCCTGCTTGCGTGCATTATACCTTGCTTAGTATACTTGCTTGCGTGCCAGCTTGCAATATTGCTTGCACGCTTGCAGGTTCGCTTGCACGTTTGCTTGCTTGATTGCTTGCTTCTTTGAAATGCTTATGGTTCACGCGAGCGAAGCCGCGGGCAAAAGCTAGTCATTAATATTGATTAAGTATCTCTCATAAAAATATTTTTAGAAACCTTTTCGATGCACTAGTAAGTACTTAACTAAAAATTTACATCAATCATCATCACGCACAATTCAATAATAAATATTACGATTTAATTATGAATCATTTATCTACGTACTTTGATATTATACCTACAAACTTTTAGTTTCGCGTTTTCCCAATGACAACATACAGTATGTGACTTTTAACACTATGTGTGACTTAGTATGTGAATACAGGCAAATAGGTTCACCACCTTTACAATTGTCAGTTTTATATGACAATTCGAACTACATTTCTTTGACAATATGAAGCGCGCTAAAGCAAAAGCTCTTCAAGTCAGCTGACACCGAATTGTTGTTGTAAACTGACAATTGTAAAATTGGTGAAATAGGGGCCTTCTGACTTGAAGAGCTGTTGTTTTAGCGCGCTTCATGTTGTCAAAGAAATGTAGTTCGAATTGTCATATAAAACTGACAATTGTAAAGGTCGTGTAATAGAGGCCAGTTGACAACGAATTGTCATATAAAACTGACAATTGTAAAGGTGGTGAAATAAGACGCCTGGTCCAGCGACAATTCGACAGTAAAGCACCATTACAAGAAGCCTTGCGTTAAAAAGGTTTATTTTCCTTCCGATACTTATTTATTAAAGCATAATTGATTGGAATGAGCCGAGGTTTCCTTTAAAAGAAATGGAGGCGTTCACAGTAAGGCAGGTACATTGTTCTGTCAAGGTTAGACTCGAGTTGCGCCAGTGCCGCAAACTAGTTTCACGCAGTGGTTCCATTCAGACTCGGAGCCTCTAGTGTAATCAACGGTCAAAAAAACATCTCGATCGCGTCCGCGTTACGGCTGCCAAATAGCATGAGGATTGGTTATTGTCGATACCTGCCACTAGTGGCGCTGTTAATGTCTCCATAGTAATTCAGACGTAAACGCGAACGCGATCGAGACGTTTTTTGGGAGTTTATTACACTAGACGCTCAGAGCGCCTGGTGTAATCGCCGACCAGGCCAAGAAATACGTCTCGATCGCGTTCGCGTTTAACAATTCTCATACTATTTGACACTTTATCGCGTTCGCGCACCGTCTGAATTACGATGGACAAATAGGCAGTGCCACTAGCGGCACGTATCGGCAACGGTCTATTCTCACATTGCCTATTTCACGCTTTAACGCAAACGCGTTCGAGACGTATTTTTGGTCTTCCATTACACTAGGCTGACACTGACTGACTCAGTTCTACGTGAAATAAAAAAAGACTTTTTTTATACAATATGCAAACCCCAATCCTTTAATTTTTACGGGTTATTTTGTAACACGTTGTATAATTAATTCTAAACACCAAACATATATTCTACAACTACAAAATTACCAAAAAAAATATTCCGACGGATTGAGAACCTCCTCCATTTTTTGAAGTCTGTTAAAAATTGAAACTCTCTCACCTAAATTATTCAAACGTCATGAGAGGACAGCTAAGTAAGTACCTACCGCATTTACCGATCTCAGTACTAATGCAAGCACTGGCAGCTGCAGTGTTGTGATACACGAGAAAGCGCCATCTATTGACTAATCTACCGAGACAGATTGTTTTATTTCAACATTACTTACAACTTTAGTACGATACTTATTATTTATTTATGTTATTATTAAAATGTAGCTTGTATTGTAGCTTTTAATACCGATAACAACGACATCTATGTGACGTTGCTGCAAGCAATGCTGTTGCAATCTTGCTTCAGATGAATAACGCCATCTAGCGGATCTTTTACTCGTATTTTTTAATTCGCAATATTTTTTTACCAGTGTAAACCGGATATGAGGTAATGCAACTCTACTTATTATTTTTTTATCTCTGGCTCGCAACGCAAGTGAACGTAATATACCTACTCAGAGGCAAAATTAATCGCCCACAATTTTTTCCTTGATTAATGTGAAAACTGTTGTTAAAATAAAGAATACTTTTACAGTAAATAGTAAAAAAAAATGGTGTGGGCGGTTACTTGTGCCGCTGAGTATAGGTATTTCGTTCTTACGCGCAGTGAGTAAAACTTGGACGATCGGTGCCGTATTTTTGTATTTGTAGGTTCTTCGTAAGCCACCCGACTGCGATAAAGTTAACGTAGCTCCTAGTTACAGGACCAGGCACAGAAATTTTAATTTTAACCCTTTATGGGTAGGTTTTTTTGTCGGGGGTTTTGTAAATTTTTATAATTTTTTTTGTCACTTTTTTACACTCACTTTCCAAGGTATCAACTGGCTGGCGGATTCGGGTTTCCAACCCACCGACATTTTAATTTCAAAATGTAATATCTCAAAAACGGCTGAACCTATTTTTATGATACTTAGCTAAGAATCGTCGCGATTAAACTAGCTTTTGGTTAAAAAAAATCCGCGTCCAAATCCGATCACCCGTTTAGAATATACGATGCCACGGACAGATGCACAGATACCAACGTCATAAATAACATCCCTATTTTGCGTCGGGGGTTAAACTCTCAGGGCCTTATTCATAAACGTCACTCAAGTCTCCATTAGCTAAAATAGGTTTTGTCTTCTTCTTACTAACGAAAATGTCGATATGACAAAAAGGGGCAAATGAACTTTTTAACGGCATTTTAGTTAAAATAGGTTTATGAATAACAGGGTCACTACTCATACTCAAACTCACTACTAACAGTACTAACTCACTAAGTCGTTAATTATATAATTTTATATGGGTGAGGGTGATTATGTGGCATAAAATAATTAAAACGAAGCTTGTTTTATAATACGATCCGGTACATTATTTCGCAACAAAATAATTTGGCTAAGTACACAATTTTTGAAAAACATTATTGTTTTAGTCAATTAAAATGAAAAGGAGATTCGATCTTTTGTATATTATTCAATTCTGCAACATAAAGATTTAATTGACATATCAGAGTGCGGCGGATACAATACGCTACAATACCTCAGCGTAACGTTTCAAAAGCGTATGTCGATTGTCAGCTGATGACGTCACGTCATTCCTTCCATTTAAATGATTCATATCTTGTTATTCGAGCCCGATATTATATGCTGTCCTTATTCTAGAGATATGTTACAGTAATAATGTATCATGGATTTATTTAAGGGTGGTAGCGGTGAAGCGGTGTCGTATTTATCTATTTTTATATATCAAAGGTAATCTGTAGCTGGTACAGTCACCAGCAATAATATATGATTATGGACAGCGCTGCAAAAATATCTGATCACGGTAGAAGGCAAAAGTATATGACGACACTCGACGGCATAAAGATCTAATGGGTTGCGGCCGGCATATACGTATATCGTTCTTGGTTTAGGGCATAAATATCGGACACTGAGTCGCTTAAAAATATCTGATACTATACAAAATCAAAATTAAGTGACTCGTCACCAGCATAAATATGTATTCACTTTGGAAGCAAAAACATCAAATCACACGGACCGCATAAATATCTCACATGTTACAAAATCAAAAATATGTGATCAATCAGCAAACATGAACTTAATTCACTAGTATTAAGAATCTAATTTGAATGCAGCGATCTGACGCTTCTTGAAAACAGTGCATACTTGTCACTACGTATATCTATTTCACGTTTCTTAGCTTTTAAAATAAGAACAGTGTTTTTGTGCTTGAAATTTTTTTTATTAGCGGTTAAACTCCTTGGTAAAGTATATGAAAAAAATAATACGTCAACAGGGTATGTCATATTAGAAACGAAGAACTGAATTTGTTGGATTTAGATAAAACAAAACATGAGACAGACATATACAGTGACAAGTACGCACTCTTTTCGAGAAGCGTCAGTTCGCTGCATTCAAATTAGATTCGTAATACTACTGAATTAAGTTCATGTTTGCTGATTGATCACATATTTTTGATTTCGTCAAGTATCAGATATTTTTAAGCGACTCTGTGTCCGATACTTATGCCGTTACCCAAGAACGATATTTATGCCGGTCGCAACATATCAGATCTTATTGCCGTCGAATGTCGTCATATGTTTTTGTCTTCTACCATGATCAGATATTTTTGCAGTGCTGTCCATAATCATATGTTATTGCTGGTGACTGTACGAAAGTTAAAAAAAATACGCGTTTTTTCTGCATATGCTAAAGAGGGGAAGGGGGGAGGGGGGTGTCCTTACATAGTAGGTACGTACAATTACATTGAATAATTTTATTCCCGAAAGTTTATATTATACATGAACGTCCGTTAATATTCACTGTGCATTCATTGTGAACTTAAGTTTTAACGACGTTTTACTGAAGTCTTACAATTAGAATACGCCCTAACTCGAGATTGGTGTCTCATTACGCTTTACTCGCTGTTTTGACTGCTGATGTTATATTAGAGCAATGCTAAATGTTAGTACATTAGGCATGCAACTAGCTATACTATAAACTATATTAACTAAATGCATGCCTACTCAGGAAATTAAGAAGCGTCCATTAATCAAGTGAGGCTCGAAAGGGGAGGAGGGGGTTCGGAAAGTTACGAAATATCACATGGAAGGGGGCTGTAGTGAGATATCACGTGTATAATTTTTTTCTGAATTAGATAAAATTATATGAACACCTGATAAATTTTTAAGATACTTTGTACAAAAAATATATACGTGATATTTTTGGCTGGAGGGGAAGGGGGGTTAGTCTACAACCTCACCACGTATCACCAGGACGTCTAGCACGCACGCTATTATGTCACTGGTTGGCGTCCCTTTCATAGTGATGGAAACAGTGAAGGACGCACTGAGCGACAGGTGACAAAATGGCGCCCGTCCTAGCCCCCCCACGGAGGAGGAGGAGGGGGTTAAAAAGTTGCTTTAAAACATCACATGATTAAAGGACGTTGGACGTCCCCTTCCCCGTGATATAGGTAACTGCTTCTAACCAAGTTCGAGAAGAATATATATGCCATTATTCATAAACGTCACTCGAGCCTCCATTAGTTAAAAATAGGTTTTGTCTTCTTACTAACGGAAATGTCAATGTGACAAAAAGGGACAAACGAACTTTAACGAATTTTAGTTAAAATGGGTTTATGAATAATAGGGTTAGTGTTTAATTCCGTGACTAAACATAGCATGCTAGACCAAGATATGACAATGTAAAACTATGTTGAAGTCCTAATTATTTACTGGCATAAGTCATAAATCTTCATCAGAAGTAGGTGAACAGATAAGGTATGCGATTATATAATATATCAGGCTTACACGGTTAATTAGACGTGACGAGTGTTAATACATATACAATTTGGGGTCATAATCAATTTAGTTTTTTCTTTGTAAGTATCGATATCAAATTACTATCGTAGTGTTCTTACTATGATGAGTCGAGTCGTGAATGAATGGTAATGACGCGTCAGTATCAGTACAGAAAAAACTGAACGATTTTTTTCTCATACTCACTGAATTAAATATCGGTTAATTTTTTTTTTTGTCTACAAACTAACTTTTTGTATTTATTTTATTTTCGCCGTATTTTTAATTTTGACTGGTTTCCGACAATGCGTCATCAGTTGGGCAAGAGTACGTTTCCTTGCATTAGTTCGTATGTAGGTGTTTGGCTAGTAGATGATCAAGGCTTGTGTGGGATGGGTTTCGAAACGATCCCAATTAGTAACTTTGTTCGTAACATTTTCTAAAACGTGTAAATTCTAAACACGAAATTAGTTTTCTGTTAAAATTTCATATTTGACACAATCTTTTTTACCGACTGTACTTTTTGCTGACTGTACTTACTTGTACCTACTTGTACCTACTGTCATCCACCACCATCATACATACCCATACCACATTTCAATTCCCTTGTTGCGGAGTCGATCCTGGCCAGGCCACCAGAACTTCACTACCAGATAATTCCATCTTAAGGTATAATACTTATGTATAATTATATTGCTACGCCCTTACAGGGTAGTACCCAGGTTAACTTAAGTTAATTTTATGTACTGTGCAATAAATAAATAAATAAATAAATAATATTTCATCGCCATCGGTTGAGGATAACAGGATAACTGCTTTAAAATTCAGTCGCAAGATCTGACCCGAACATTAGGTAGGTAGACAATAACATATATACATTGTGCTTGCACTGTTGTGTTCCGGTGTGGAGAGTAAGACAGCCGGTGTAATTACGGGCACAAGAGGCATTTCATCGTAGCTCTCTAGGTTGGCAACGTATCTGCAAACCCTCCGGAGTTACGGGTGTCTATGGGCAGTGGTGATCACTTACCATCAGGTGACCCACTTGCTCGCTTGCCTTCCTCGTTGTATAAAAAAAAATTGCAAGGTAAATAAAAGCGGGTAATAAAAATACATCCGCCTTTCTTCTAAAGATATTTGAATGATCTTGGTGAAAGGTACATACACTAATCTTTACAGAATGATACTGGTAATTATGTTCAAGATCTATAAATATTTTTTTTGCATGTTATGTTGTTAGACTAGGTGTTACAAGTATATAGATACATATCCAAAACATAAACCGTGATAGGGCACAGCAATATTATAATTGACAATAGTAGGTACAAATAATTCGTCAAATGAATATTATTTATTACTCTCTATGCGCGGGCGCGGCGGACCGGCAGTAAGGTTATTAAAATATAAAACATTGTTATTTCCTGCGAAAAAACTAAAGCGCGCGGTTTTGTGCGGAAATCGCTGCGTTAGACAAATGCGATCAACTTTTGCCTTGTTTGTTTACCGCGTAAAACAATGTTTGGTAGTGATGTACTTGATAATTGATAATGTAGATTGATGTACTTATAACCTAACCAACTTAGAAAAGTTGAAAAACCCCCTAACATTGTCATTTCAAAGTTCAATATTTCAAAAACAGGTGAACCGATTTTAATTAAACTTAGCTAAGAACTTTCTCGATTAAAGAAAACCGCATCGAAGTCGGTCGATCCGTTTGGGAGTTATGACGCCATAGACAGATACACAGACACAGTGATGCACTATCAAACGTATTTAACACCCCTCTTTTTCGTCGGCGGTTAAAAATGACGTGCGTCAAACGCATCGCGCTTAACGTAGCGCTTATCATAAACAACCACGCGCTTTAAACCTTTATTTATTTACTTATTTCGCCATGGATTCAAAAAGTACGGTTGCGAACGCCCCCCATGGGACACCAATGGACTACCCAGCTGACAACGCAATCACTATCATGGACAAATAAAGCATAGTGATAACGATATCGTACAGTACACCTGCTTACGTAACCGTTGACCGAATGACGACAAAATGTGACAAGGTTTTATGGCACGCTCGCAGTGTAAGCGTTATAGAACTTAGTTCTATTAAAATATAAAAGACTTAAAAATCGATGGGAATTGTGGGTTAGGTGACATCAATATTGCGGCGTTTGGTCTTAGTCTACCTACTCGAAAAATAATACGAGTAATGGTATTTGTTATGCTTACGAGCGCCTAGTGTATTCAACGACCAAAAAAACGTCTCGATCGCGTTTGCGTTTTCGTCGGAATTACTATGGGAAAATTGGCAGCGCCACGCTAGTGGCAACAAACAATTCTCATGCTGTTTGACACTTTAACGCAAACATGTTCGAGACGTATTTTTCGGCCGACGATTATTATAAAAAAATAAAATAATCCTCTAAAGCCATGAGTTTTATGGTCTAGCACAAATATGAACTCGGTGCTTCATTCAAAGAATATTCCTCTCGTACCGCACCGATTTCATATTTGTGCTAGGCCATAAAACTGGCTTTAGATGATTATTTTATGTTTTTTTTTAACGCGATTTTACTTTGTTGTTAAAAGTTTTTTTTATCTTAACTTTACCCCAGAAAAGTGCCGAAATTCCCCATTCTTTTAAACATACAGGGTTAGGTAGGTGTACATCTCGATCCGATCATACACTCTGTCTGATGCCATCTTGCTCGATACTCCTCAAGCTCAAGAAACCCAGACTTACCCCTTCGGGGGTAATTACCCTAGGTTTGGAACTACTAAGGGTCGAGCACGACTTTTCGAAATCTGCGTCACGTAATCGAATAGTAAACGTTGTCGATTTTGTATGACGTTTGGAATTTGGAACAGCGCCCGCCCGTGAGCGTATTTGGAACTAAAGTTTAGTATGAGGTTTTTCGATCTCGATACGATAACCGTAACGTTACGCAGCATTCGTAAAGTCGTGCTCGACCCTCTGAGGCCCGAGTACGAATAGTCGAAAGCTGCGTCACGTAAAATCGAATAGTAAACCTTATCGAGTTTGTATGATGTTTGGAAGTGAGCGTATTTGGAACTAAAATTTAGTATGAGGTTTCTCGATCTCGATACGACAACCATAACGTTACGCAGGATTCGAACACTCGTGCTCGACCCTCAGGTCTGAACCTGCTGCGTCACATTGTTCTTCTTTGTATATTTTTGAGCAGTTTAGATTCGGCTCGTCCGGTAAAAATGATTTGGCCAACGTTGAAGGCGTAACGTCAATTCTGGCATATACATATATATATATATATATATATATATATATGTATATATAACACATGATATCGCTACGAGGTCGAGCGACGAACTAGAGTCAAGTTGAAGGCCGAACGGAGAGGGCAAGCGTTCTCAGTCTCCAACGCGTTGGGCTAGGGCATTGCTTCGGCAGATTATTGGCAGTTTAAAAAAAACCGGACAAGTGCGAGTCGGACTCGCCCACGAGGGTACCCTATAATTTTTTTAACGCTTTTCCCCAGTGTTTTAAGAAGTACAGTGTTAGCAGAGCCCTGCTCCTAAGCAAAATGTCCGCAGTGTGGGGTCATCTTAATGGTACTTATCTAAAATCTGGTGTGTAAAATCTACAGACAGACATAAAAATTTAAGATTTTGATAATTTTCTGAGCGGTTGTGCTATAAGAGCTACCTTCATACCAAACTTCAAGTTTCTAGGACAACTGGAAGTACCCTATAGGTTTTCGGGGTACGGCAATTTGTATGAAAACAATCTTTTTAATTGTTGTATCTTTTGATTGCGTCGACTTAGAAGTTTGATTTTTTCACAGCTTCAAGGGACTGTAGGCTTGAGTATTTGATATGAATTTCAGCATGCTACCTCCACGCGTTCCGGAGAAAAAGGGTCTTGGCAGACAGACAGAGAGACAGTTCTGGTTTTTCTTTTTGAAGCACGGAACCCTAAAAACATGGCACAATATACAGGGTGTTACAAAAATACCCGTCAAGCCGAAAGGGGGTTAAATTGTCCATTTGCAGTATTTCAGTCATATATTTTTAAGGGTTATTTTCATCGATATATAAAACATTAAGGATAGGCCTGTTCAGCGCTGACAAAATGCGGCCCTCACTCATGAGCTGTCATTAGACTGAATAATGTCAAACATCAAGGGATACTAAGTTACCGAATCACCTAATCATCTATAATTGCTTGTCCGCTCGCTTTGAGGATCTGCCGAGTCCTACCAAAATTTAGGGGTCCTACCCCCTTCTGGGGGATACCCCCCGGCATCATTTTTCTATGTAATTTTTTGTTCTAAATCGAATGAGACCATACCCATACTTATAGAATAATTTTTTATCTGTCTGTAGGTACTGTAACATATATGTCACATACCAATATAAAATGACCCCACACTGCGTACATTTTGCTTAGGAGCAGGGCTCCGCTAACACTGGACAACTTGAAACACCGAGGAAAAGCGGGAAAAATCTTTGTAAGGAACCCTCGGTGCGCGAATCCGACTCGCACTTGGCCTGTTTTTTTTTCTTATGCTTTTTCTTTAGTTACGTAACGTTATGGTAATTTAAGGTTTGACCGCGTGACTGCAGATAAATAGAGACAACAATATGTAGGTATCATGTCGAATCGAGCATGTTGTGTGCGTAAGAGTCAAGTGTAGAATATCATTTGTCTCGGTGGTACATAAATCATAAATTATGCCTTCAACATTTAGAAGTTGCTGGATTCTGCGGAATTTTGTCATAAATAATGTGACCGAGCGAACGTATGAAATAGAAATTTCAATATTCATAATCTGAGCGTTTCAGGCGTGAAAACTTTTTAAATTTATCGACTTGCATGAATAAAATACTAGCACTTTAAGTTATGTTAATATGCTTTATGCTAATGGAAACGGTGTAGATACGAATTTATAGGTTGTTATTTTTACACGCGCGACGCTAAGCTATAATAAACAATTAAATAGTACTGTGCTTCGAACACGACTTTACGAATGCTGCGTAACTTAAAATCGAATAGTAAACGTTGTCGAGTTTGTATGACGTTTGGAACAGCGCCCGCCCGTGAGCGTATTTGGAACTAAAATTCAGCATAGTAAATTTTAGTTCCACGAAATAGGTTTCTCGATCTCGATACGACAACCGTAACGTTACGCAGCATTCGTAAAATCGTGCTCGACTCTCTGTCACAACCATGGCGAGAAGAGGGTTTGAATTCTTTGAATAATTATATCAAGAACTTGTGTCATAAATTCAAGACAGATAAGACCGTTATTAAAATTATCAATGATATCAATCATCAATCCATTAAATCGGCCCATATCCACCAGGCTTCTTCATTTCCATGCCACTTTGCCCGGTCCTGTGCCAGCCTCACATGGGCGCAACGGGGGGGGGGAGGAGGGGCAGGGGGGTCAGCCGCCCCTCCCTCTGGACCCCTGGATCTTAAACTTAAAGAAAATCCATTCCATTTGCATTTCTACTACTAGTGGAAATGGTGGCATGTTGAACGGTTGTTGTAGTGCTTCGATCAGCGTCAGCGTTTAGTTTAGTGGTGATAGTTGGGTCTGTGTGGCACGTGTTGATTCGTGTAGCAGTGGAAAAATACATTTGCCGCACAGGTATAACTATTTTTTTCCCTTGTGGTCGCGGGTGAGCAAAGTAATTGTTTTTAGTTCATATTTAGCCCATACAAATCGATGAATTATTTCCTTCTATCCCTATAGTTTTGTGGAAGAATACGATCAAGTGTTATTTTTATTTCTGAGCTGCTTTCTCGCAACCTCTTCTCACTCCCCCTCCCTCCTGCAGGCAAGGAGGTGCAGAAGCGTTGGCGCTCCATCCGCGACTCGTACACGAAAGCGTACCGCGCCGGCAAGTGCGTGCCGGCGGAGCAGTGCGCGCCTGGCTCGCGCCGCTACCAGCACCACAAGCAGATGGCGTTCCTGCTGCGAGCGCTTAAGAACAAGTCAGTAGCGTAGCATAGGTTATCTGTGCCCTTAGCAAGGCCGGCCTTAAACATCTAGGCGCCCCCGGCGAGTCATACATTTAGCGCCCTTTTGTAGATATCTTACTTATAAACATCTTATAAATTATAATTATAACGTGATTTTTTTTCCTTTACATCTAAATTAAATTAAGACAGTGGTGACGTTATGCCGGCGCGTGCGTCGCCCTGTAGATCCCGGCGCCCCATATAGACGGTCCATATAGAATGTATACGTATAAAACGCGTCACAAAAGTGGCAAAAAAATGCGTGACACTTTTTTTTTATTATTCAAATAGATAGTCCTCGTGTTTCTGAGCAGAAATAATCCAAAATTTGTTAGGTTATTAAAAATAAGTAAAGGGTACGCAGTTTTCTGATAATGCCCAGCTATTTGCTGCCGTACAAATGGGCCGGCTCGTGCGGGGAAGTGCCACCCTCTCGCAGAAAGTCGGCGTGAAGCACCCCTGTTGCGTTTCGTACGGCCAGTGAGAGTGCCGGAGGCCCGAGGCTTTCCTCTATCCCTTTTGCTCCTTAAAGGCTGACTAGTAACTCTCTTGGGGTTGCTGATGGTTCTCATGGGTGGCGGTGATCGCTTCACCATCAGGTGACTGTACCATCGCTTGCTCTTTTGTCTCTCTCTTTAAATAAAAAAAAGTTTGACCTATCAAGTAGAGGGTCGTGGGTTCGAGCCCCGGCTCGGACCTCTGTGCTTTTCAGAATTTGTCACGAGCTTTTCGGTAAAAGAAAATATCGTAAGGAAACCTGCACATGCACACTCTTGCGAAACAATTCAATGGTGTGTGTGAAGCTCCCAATCCGCACTGCGCCCGCGTGGGAACTGTAGCCCAAGCCACGCGCACGGATTTTAAACACCGCTTATTCAGAAATTCTAATGTTACCTACATGATTTCTTTGATTTTGTTTAATTGGTGATTAAGCGAGCTAAACATCCGATTGATAGTTATAATTTAAACCAAACTTGCCTTTTCCAGAAAGCCCAGATACTCCCAGGACAAGCAGTACGAGTCGTTCTCCGAAGTTTCGAACTCGCCGCAGCATCCGCCCCCAGAAGACATCCCGAAAATAAAGAACGAACTCATAGAGAAACCGCTTGACCTAAAGACGAAACGCGAACCCGAAAAACCGGTGACCCAGGACAAATGCAACCAGGCGGCCATAGACAAGGAACAGCAGTCATTAGAAATCAAAATAGACGCAAACACCATCCTCCCAGACGATCATTTTGATGATGACAAGTTATTCATGAATTCTCTTCTGCCGTTGTTCAAAAAAATGGACGACGACACCAGACTGCTGTGCCGCATTGAGGTCCTGAAGATCATAAGGCATGCGTTGAAAGGGAACAAGTGTTTCGAAGCTTTAAGGATGGCGGAAGACAGTTTCTTTAGGGATAGGTTAAGTGGTATACTGACGAAGGAAGAGGTGATGGAGGACAGTCCCAACATACCTAAATCTACGTTGTCAATGACTACGAGATCCGCTGATGGGAGCCGGCCTATTAGGAAACGAAGGGTGAATATAAACTATGTGTTCTCGGGTCTTGGATGTTTAATATGTATCTATACTTATATAAACTAGCTTTCGATTTAAAAAAAACCGCATCGAAATCGGTCCATCCGTTTGGGAGCTATGATGCCACAGACAGATACACAAGATACACATCATACACAGATACACAGACACACATATCAAATTTATAACACCCCTCTTTTTCGTCGGGGGTTAAAAATAGTACCGTGACTGACTGACTGACAGACAGACAACGCACAGCCTAAACCACTGGACCCAGAGACTTGAAATTTGGCAAATTATACCTTGAGTATCCTAGAGGTACACTAAGAAGGGATTTCTCGAAATTCCCACGGGATAGGGAACTAGCCCATTTTGATTTCACGGAGGCAAAGCTTCGGGGCATAAGCTAGTTTATCTATATAAGTGTGTTTTTCCGTTGACTAGCAGCCATAGTACAGGCTTTGCCTAGTTTGTGACTAGGTGAACTAGGTCAATTGGTGTCAATTGTCCCATGATATTTATTTGCTTATTTTTACAAATATTTAGATACAACGATACTTACTAAAATTTGCGATTCCGGTTCATTCCAACCAAATATCATAAATGGCCTTTTCCATATTTTACTAAATCTCAAATTGTCTTAGTTTCAAAATGCCTAAATTCCCAAATTGACTTATTTTCAATACAATAAAATGTCGTAATAACATTTACACATTACATCCGATATCCAAAATGTATAGTTGGTAAAATGAACAATAACTTCAAATACCGAATTAATATTAAGACTGAAAGTGATAATGCATTAGTTTCATAATTACCAAATTTCAAAAATGCCTTTTGTTGACGGGCCCAAAGATCAAAATGACACTGTCTCATAATACCTAAAATTGCCTTATTTGCTTAAAAACTGTAAACTTCAACATAATTTTAGATATTTTGACAATGTGATGTTTTTGTGTCTAGTTAATTTGAGTTTTAGACATTTTGGGAAATGGTATAATTGAAAATTCATCAAAACATGATCAAGTCAAGTTTTAGACATTTTGGGAAATGGTATAATTGAAAATTCATCAAAACATGATCAAGTCAAGTTTTAGACATTTTGGGAAATGGTAGAATTGAAAATTCATCAAAACATGATCAAGTCAAGTTTTAGACATTTTGGGAAATGGTAGAATTGAAAATTCATCAAAACATGATCAAGTCAAGTTTTAGACATTTTGGGAAATGGTAGAATTGAAAATTTATCCAAAAGCGATAGAGTCTAAATGAATTATAGTCATATTAAGAATACGGTAATTTAAGAAATAGGCGCGAGTCATTTCGAGCTTTAGACATTATGAGAATAATCTGTTTTGACATTTTGATATTCTATTAACAGGTTATTATGATATCTGGTTGGAATGAACCGGAATCAAATTTGCAATGTCAAAGTTATATTTAACAATAGGTTTTCGAGTTTAGAAAGAATCCCCTAAGTTAATTTTCTTGTTTGTTTGCAGAATCGTTCTCCTTCGCCACTGCCGATACCAGCCAAAAGGCGGGGCCCGGGGCGTCCGAGAAAGGTAAGATAACTATTAGTTCAAGATAATTGACCGAGCGAGCGAAGCGTCTCCGTATCAGATTGGACAAAAATGGTTTCGTATGTCCGCCGGCCGGCCGTGGACATACGAAACCACGGCCGTGCGTGCCCTTTCTTTAATGTTTATATCGATGGTTAACTTAAGTGGCAGTGGGCGGGGCACATACGAGGGCTGTTTGATAAGTACCCGTTTTCTAAATATATTAATATCACTGGCCGCAAATAAATATACCACCTTTTTAAGCCATTTTTCAGAGACGGGAAAATTAAAAAAAGGCATTCTTTTGTTTTTTTTTCTCATTTGACAACGATTCAGTGAAAGCGTGAACTTAAAATTGTTAAAATGGAGAAAGAACAGTATCGGTCTGTAATTAGATTCTTATTTTTGGAAGGAAAAACATGTGATGAAATAAAAGTAAGAATGCAAGCGGTTTACCATGAATGTGCTCCTTCTATGACAACCGTCAGATATTGGTATAACGAGTTTAAGCGGGGGAGAACAACCGTCTTTGATGAGGATCGCCCAGGCCGGCCAGTTGAGGTGACTACAGACGATATGTTTAAGAAAATTGATAATATCGTTTTAGCCGACCGCCGAATTAAACTTCGAGAAATCGTTGATGCTGTAAACGTTTCAATCGAGAGGGTACAACACATATTAGAAGAAAAATTGGGTATGAAGAAAGTATCGGCGAGGTGGGTGCCGCGTTTACTCACGGAGGAGCTAAAACGGAACCGACTGAATACTTCGGAGCAGTGTTTGGCCGTGTTCAAACGTAACCCGAAGGAGTTTCTGCGTCGTTTCGTGACCGTGGACGAAACGTGGGTCCACCACTACACCCCGGAAATGAAAGAGCAGTCGAAGCAGTGGATTTTACCGGGTGAACCTGCTCCAAAGAAAGCAAAAACCGTCCCATCGGCTGGAAAGGTCATGGCGACCGTTTTTTGGGATTCGCAGGGTATTATACATATTGACTATTTAGAAAAGGGAAAAACAATAACAGGGCAGTACTATGCCAATTTATTGGATGAATTTGACGCTGTGTTGAAGGACAAACGACCCCATTTAAAAAAGAAAAAAGTACTGTTTCATCACGACAAAGCCCCGGCTCATTCGTCCAGAGTTGTGACGGCTAAATTAGCACAGTTACGCTACGAACTATTGTCTCACCCCCCGTATTCTCCAGATTTGGCCCCATGCGATTTCTTTTTGTTTCCCAACCTGAAAAAATGGCTCGGTGGCAAGCGATTTGGATGAAATGACGAAGTCATTGCCGCCACAGAGGCCTATTTTAATGACTTTCCAAAATCATACTTTTTGGATGGTTTATTGAAGCTTGAGTATAGGTGGAACAAATGTATAGAGTTAAAAGATGACTACGTAGAAAAATAAATGCATATATACAAAAAAAAAAATTTTTTTTCATAAACGGGTACTTATCAAATAGCCCTCGTAGCTCGCAGAACTGATGGCCGATGGGGTCAGAAGGTTCTCGAATGGCGTCCACGGACCGGGAGATGAGCTGTCGGTAGGCCTCCAACAAGATGGAGCGACGACCTGGTAAAGATCGCGGGACCGCGGTGGATGCGGACAGCACAAGACCGGTCTGAGGGGAGAGCCGCGGGGGAGGCCGCCGGCCAGCAGTGGACGTCAATCGACTGTCATGATGATCGAAGGTTAAATCGCACCCTGTAAGATTGTTTATTATTGTTTATTATTGAAAAAATATATATATAAAAGTAGGTATGAGCTCTTTACACAGTGGTAATACCATACCACAGTGTAAAGAGCTTATACCTACCAGTGGTCCGACGCCTTTGATGTTTGCGTAAATGCCGACACCCGCAACCGCACGGCCATAGCACCAAGGAGGGCGAAAATTCCTAACTAATCGGGCAGCGGCAGCGTATGCAAGGGGGCTCGCCCTGCCCGCCCCGCCCCGCACCCCGCACCCCCCACACGATTGACCTGTCTAGAGGCCTTCGTCGGACGACTGTATAGACTGTGGTATTACCGTCTTAAACTAATGCACAATGAAAACGAAATTACTAACTACACTTAAATATACAAAGTAAAGTTACTCAAGAATGGAAGGAAAATAAAGAAACAATAAATCTAAACATACCTAAAATGTTAAATTTAAATTGGGATACTCGATATCCTCTCATACGCTAACTCACAAAATCGCAAGCATTTAACGTGATGTTTGTTGGTCCCCAGGTGCGGCCCCCGCCGTCGGACTCCGACGAGGAGCAGTTGTCCAGCCGGCGCGGGCCGCGGCCGCGCGCGCCCCCGCCCGAGGCCGGCCGCATGTCCGAGATGGACGAGTCGCTCAGCCGCGCCACCAGCGTGGCGCAGCTCTCCACGCCGCTCTTTATGAAGGTAAGCTCCCGCAGGACTATAGATGTGAGGCCGGTTACTAACATTTCTAGCCTAAATAAATATCGTGGGACAAATTGACACCAATTGACCTAGTCCCAAACTAGGCAAAGTCTGTACTATGGGTACTAGACAACGGATAAACATACTTATATAGATAAATGCATACTTATAAACATATTAAACAGCCAAGACCCGAGAACAAACATTCGTATTTATCATACAAAAACATCTGCCCCGACCGGGATTCGAACCCTGGACCTCAAGCTTCATAGTCAGGGTCGCTAACCACTAGGCCATCCGGTCGTCGTCAGCCTAGCTGCTAGAAACAGCTTAACCATTTATTAGATTTGCAAATCAACTCAGTTTAGCGCTTCTGTGTAGGATGTCGTGGAAAGTTGTATGTGTGTAGGGACGGTGGGCCCTCGTTACTGGTTGGTGTTACCTGCGAGTATACTGCTTTTTGTGTTCTAATGTTGCCGGTATGTACAAGTGATGAAAGTTGTTAACATTACTTCTGTTTGGGTGGGTACTGCTTGAGTGAGCTGTGTAATATTTGGAGTGTGTAGTGTGTTAGCGCGGGCTTGCGACACTGCGTGTCGTGCGGCTCTGTATCGCATACCAACCAGGATCCACGTAATATTAGCGTCGAGCCACCTTTAGCGACCCGACTAGGGAATGCAATCCCGTATGAAGAATTTAATCCCGGTATTTATCGAGCTTGACGATTCTTGGTCCCGCTGGATCCCGGTATTTGCGGGATCCCGCAAGGCAGTGTAAGATTTTACGAATATACCATAATTAGTAGTATATTTAATGGTTTTAACTGAAATTAAATCAAATTTGTTAAAGGAACATTGAAACATTGTTAAAGAAAATACCATTCACGGCATTATAATAAGAAATAATGAGACGAACAAAACCCGGAATGGTAATCCACCTTTTTCCGCCATGCTTGATACTCTCTTTTCAACACCACTGTGTTGAATTTGGAAGTGATCGGTGATTTTACTGCTTTTTATTGTAAAATAGCTCACAAGAAGTAACCTACGCAGGCGAATCAGTAGTCGATGCACTGAATACATAACAGTAAAAGCAGTCTCGGCCGTCGAAGCGGCAGCGACGGTGCTGGCGGTAGTATTTGACTTTGCTTGGCGAATTCTCTAAATTACTTACTTAGTTTCGTATCAATTTTATTTTGCATTTAAATGCACATGCAAACCTCCTGTCGTTTTTAACTGACTTCAGTAAAAGGAGTAGGTTCTCAATTCGTCGGAATATTTTAATTATTGATTTACATAACTTGCACTCAGTCGGTGGATGTCCGCCATTAAAAAAGTACTTCCAAGCAGCAACAGTACTTGAAAACTCTTAATACACTGTTCCCGACATAATTATAAGTATTTACAAGGGTTCCCTTGTACGATACGCCGATTAAAATGGATATAAAATAAAGTTAAAAGTTTAAACCGCGTCACTTTTCAATCCCGCAAATCCCGCGGGATCCCGCTAAATTTTCGACCGAGATTAGTCCCGCATATTACATGCGGGATCCCGGTATTTCGAGATCCCGGTATCCCGGTATTGCATTCCCTAGATCCGACAAATGCTGAGTGGATTCCTTTTTCGCAACTACTTATATTTAATTTAATTTTAAGTTAACTGTACATTACTATATTGTTGTTGCGAAATAAAGATTTCTTATTCTTATTCTAATGTCGAGTGAGATTGATCTGTAAATTACCACCAATCATAGGCTAGTAGCTCATCTCTCATTGGTTGAGAATAACAGGTACTCGTAGACCTCATTCGACACTAGCAATCCTAGCGGATTATTGACTCGCGACAGCTCTCATAGACCGCTCTTTCTGAATGTTCACTTCGAACAACTCTACGAAAGTGACGTGACCATGCAACAGCGACTATTTATTTTCAAACGCAATTTACTAGTCCAGGAACGTAATATGGTTTCAGCGAAAGATAATGCTTCAGTAAAATTCTTTTTTTTTTTTTCAGATGTACAACCTAGAGCGCTCAAAAACGCCCACAGCGTTACCGTCGCCACAAAATATGCAGATCTCCATCAAGACGGAGCCAGTGGACAACGCGCAGCCATTTTAGACTTTAAGGCGATAGGTATAAGTTTGAACCTTGATCTTTGGTAAGAATAATAGGTGCAGTATATGATTAAATACTTGTATTATCGAGTTGCGAGGTTTTTGAAGCTTATTTTGTCAGCTGTCATTGGATAAACATTAAAAAAAAGTGTTTGTTTTGTTTTTGCTGTTTCTATTCTCCAAAGTACATTAACATTAACATTAACAGTACATTAACATTAGTTCGAGTGCTACAGGTATTTTGCAGAATAACGTCGGTTTATTTTTTTCAATATGTTAGTACAGTCAGCGTCATATATATGGTGACATCCAAAGTGCTCAAATAGTTCGGTACACCATACGATTTGTATGTACATTATACTGAGTAAACTTTCATTATCATTATGATTTGTGTTTAATTCACAGTATTAGAAAGACTAATGACACTATCAAATACAGCTTCCCAAATCATCCAACTTGAATTTATGTAGTCTTAACAATTGAGAGGTAACATTGGCTGAACCCTTTTTCAGATTTGTGAATTCTAAATAGATATTTCTGTCGCGCTGACGTAGTCGGGACCAGAATCAGTGCGATAAGGACAGCTGCAGCTCCGACTAAAAACCCTAAGTAAAAAACTGAAAAATCGAGGTTTCGTTCTCGTCTGTGTCCACCTCCAAAACTTGATCAATCGTAACGAAATTTTGGAAACTGAATGGGAAGGAAATACTGTGTCGGGCTGTTTTTATTTTGCATTTATTTTTGTCAGATTTGTATAAAGGGCTTCTGTTTGCGGCCTATTTAATGGGCCCGTTTTAAGCATTGTTTGAAGTAATCTAGCACTTACAAAAGCAAAAATATCAAGAAAAACAAAACAGACAGATCAGACGCTGATCATATTGATCTAATTTGAAAAAATCACTGATCTAGTGTCAAAAACGAGGGAGTAAACGGACTAGAACGTTTGTATGGAAAAATTACCGCTAATGTTTCCTCTTAACCCTGTACTTGGCAGAGCCAAAAAGAGGAAAACCTGAATTCTAGTCTCTTCTGATTTTATATTTACTAAAACACAGACCAACCACCCTCTAGACACCAAATGTCAGGGCGAACGTTTCGGAAGCGCTTATGCTCATTTGCACCTATAAATCTCTAGCCTCGGATCGCGGCTCACTTTCAACCAGATGACAGGCGAGATGACAAGCTATGAACCAATCACGAGGCATTCCCCCGGCCCGCTCACTGCGGCTTTTTTCGTAATGACTTTCCAAGTAAATTATAGAAGATGCGGTGTCCAGAGCGCGGTTGGTCCGTGTAGTAAAAAAATGTTATAAAATTAAAATTCAAAAAGACTCCTATACGTATTGATGGTGGTTCAAAACAAAAATGTTTAAGTAACCTTCTATTGCTAATGATATTTGACATTCAGTTACTTTGGTTTATGACATAAGTTTGAACAGCAGAAAAGTCATAGATGACGTTTGTGTTATGCACTGCCTATGTATTTTATTACTTATTAGATACGTTGCCAAGTATAGGGTAAACTTGTCGGACTATACAAGTACCTTTTATTTTCATATCAAATCAAAGGTGACCTTATCATAGTACGGTATTGTACGTCCGTTGTGTTGGCACTACTGCTCAAGCGTGCTAATTCATATCATATAGTGTTGATACAAAATCGTACTTTTGTATTACCGCCTGTCATTTAATTTTTAGATCTCTTCACCTTCAAAGATAAGATATCTCTGTTAAAATTGAAGGTGGGAACGAGACAAATATTGTTCATAAACCTGTATTAGTTAGTAATAAGCATACACTGTATAATGTATACGGTCAGAGGAAAAGGGAAGGGGAAATACATAATTATAAATTTCTATACATATGTCGAGAATGTGATAATTTCTAATCGATATTCTATATGCCATTTAATTTTCCTATAAATATAAATAAAAAATTAAACGAGCATTTTTTAATTTTTAATTAGTTTAGGTTGTGTTATAATAGTTTAGTAAGCAATATTGTTAAAAAATATATTTGAACGTCAGCTGTAGGTATTTGAAGTTTATTACAAAAGAAATGTGTAAATATGATAATATCCAAAAAAGAAGTTTAAAAAATAGATGATTTACATATTAAAAAAAACGCATATTTAATGCTATTATGTGACCACTCCGATATTATTTCGCGACTACCTAACATCATAAAAGGATGATTCTTTCATTATTTTACATTCCAAGTTAAATAGGACAATAAGGTCGTGTGAAGCGAAAATGAATAAATAATTTTATAAAATTATTGGTATTATTTTTATGCATTCGGACAGGTTTACAATGATTATGTAAAGTCATTGATATGTAAAACAACTTTGTCGCCACATAGGCACAATCCGTTTTAGGCAGGCGGCGAACAAAGGATTTTTTTTTATATATATATATATAAGAGGGGGAAAACGAGCAGGCGGGTCACCTGATGTAAAGCAATCGCCGCCTCCCATGGACACTTGCAACACGAGGGGAATCACAGATGTGTAGCCAGCCCTTGAATGTCAAACATCAAGTCACCGAAGCGCCTATATTGCTTGTCCGCGCGCTGTGAAGCGGTGGCGTATCTGTCTATTTTGTATATCAATGTGTAAAGATATAAAATTTGTGTGTATGTGAGGCGATTAGTTAGCATTGCCAAGCCGTCAAAATAAGCGACGCCATGGTAATGTTTGAGTCATTGATTATTGATCACAAACTTCGCAAAAAAAACGGGTAAACGAGCAAGTAGGTCACCTGGTAGTAAGTGATCACCACTGCACATAGTGTTGTATGTGTGAAGTTGACTTAATGTGTGTAATGGTCTTAAGAGACATGGCTGATGATGTTTGTTATTATTATCTATGGACAGACTGAATATATACACGGACTTTTAGAGAAATGGCTGCTTAGCTCCTGGTTTTATTTACTTATCTAATTATAAGTGTTCTTGCTTGAAACCCAAGAATACCACATGGCGCTGCGGACGAAAAGAAAAGAAAAGAATAGCAAACTGAACAATAGAAGAAAGAATAAGATCCTTGAAAACAATTAAAATTGAAATTTGTAAGAAACATGGCGGAAGGTGCTGAAGGCGGAATGGAAAATTTCCAGGCTTTGGGTATGGTAGGATTAAAACCACCTGAAAAACTACAAGATCAGGATTTTAAGAAATGGAAGCAAAAATTTGAAATTTATAGAATAGCCAGTGGAGCAAATAAAAGAAATGAACAAGTGCAGGTTGCATTATTGTTGCATTGTATGGGGGACACGTGCATTGACATATTCAATACATTCAATCTAGGGGAATCGCCATCATACAAAGAGGTTCTAGACGAATTCGAAAGATATTTTATTCCCATGAAAAATGAGAGCGTTAATTCGCATGTATTTTTTACCCGCAACCAAAATGAGGGTGAAAGTTTCGATGGGTACATTACAGAGCTGAGGAAGCTTGCCAAAGAGTGCGATTTTGGCACCCTGACAGATCGTTTAATAAGGGACAAATTGGTATCGGGAATAAATAATAAGAAACTAACAGATAGATTGCTTCGAGAACAGGACTTGACACTACAAAAAGCGATAAACATATGTAAGGCAGCTGAGTTAGCAAATGAACAAGTGAAACAAATACAAGCACAAGGTAGTAGGACTACAGCAGAGGTACAAAGTGTGAAGAAAAAGTCACCATTAGTAAACAGA
Organism: Clepsis dumicolana; assembly: GCA_963691665.1. NCBI lineage: Eukaryota > Metazoa > Arthropoda > Insecta > Lepidoptera > Tortricidae > Clepsis > Clepsis dumicolana. The sequence goes on from OY829529.1 coordinate 2,076,990, forward strand.
GAGTCAGACAAGAATTATAGTAGCGGACAAGCATCATCAAGAGGAACGGATTGGAATCAGCGAGGCGGAGTAGCAGGCTACAGTGCAAGAGGATCAAGTCACTCGAGAGGATATATGCATGAAGGAAGCAGGCAGCATGCAGAGTGTTATAGGTGTGGCTACAGACATGAGAAGAATAAGTGTCCGGCCTATGGAAAAAAGTGCTCGAGATGTGGAAAAATAGGACATTTTATTAAGAAATGCCGTTGGAACAAGATAGGTGCAGTAAGAGTAGAGCAGCAAGAAGACAGAAGAAAGCCAGCACACCAACAAGACTCCAGTGACAGTGACTCGCAACAAATAAACATTTCTGTAATAGGTAAAATTTTGACAGCAGGACAAATAAATTTACAGTGTGAAATTAAAAATAAAGAGTGTGTAATAAATTTCCAAGTAAGTAAAGAGGATTATGTGCCAATACTAGGTCTGCCTATATTGGAAAAATTGGGATTGATTCAGAGGTCTGTACATGCAAATATCATATCTGAAAAAATAGATTTGAAAGAATATGAAGACTTGTTTAAAGGCATAGGAAAAATTAAAGATTATGAGTACAAAATTAAATTGAAGGATGGGGCAACAGGTAAAATAGAACCATGTAGACATGTACCTTTTAAATTGATGAAAGATTTAAAAAATGAGTTGGATAGCTTAGAGAAAAAAGGAATAATATCAAAAGTAGAGTCACCCACAGAATTTGTAAATTCATTAGTAATGACTAGAAAACCTGATAAATCATTGCGTATTTGTTTAGATCCACAGTATTTAAACACTCAAATACAGAGAGAACATATTCAGATCCCAACTTTAGAAGAAATTACAGCTAAACTGACAGGTAGCAAGTTTTTCAGCACTTTAGATGCTAATAAAGGATTTTTTCAGATTTGTTTATCAGAAGACAGCAGAGAGCTGACCACGTTTAATACCCCTTATGGTAGGTATTATTATAATAGGTTACCATTTGGTTTAGCATCCAGTCCTGAAGTGTTTCAAAGAGTGTTTAGTAGTAATTTAGGTAGTATTCCAAATGTTGAAATCTATATAGATGATATATTGATTCATGCAAGAACAGAAAGTGAACATGATCAAATATTAAAACAAGTGTTAGAAAAAGCAAGAGAATATGGGATAAAGTTTACAAGGTCAAAGTGTCAATTTAAAAAACAAGAAGTAAAGTATTTAGGACATGTTCTAACAACAGAAGGAATCAAAGTAGATAGTGACAGAATTAAAGCAATTACAGAAATGAAAGAACCTAGTAGTCTGAAAGAATTATTGCGATTTATGGGTATGATTAATTATGTGTCCAGATTTATACCAAATGTATCTGAGGTAACGGCACCATTGAGGCAATTAAATAAGAAAGATGTTCCATTTATTTGGACAGACTCACAGCAAAAGGCTTATGATAAATTAAAAGAATTAATATGTAAACCTCCGGTGTTGACATATTTTGAGATAGATAAACCTATCATACTGAGTGTAGATGCATCCAAGGATGGTTTGGGATGTGTCATTTTACAGGATAGTAAACCAGTAGCATATTGTTCTAGAGCATTGACACCTACAGAAAAAATGTACAGTCAGATAGAAAAGGAAAGTTTAGCAATTTTATATGGATGTACTAAATTCCATCAGTATGTATATGGACAAGAGTTTATAGTAGAATCTGACCACAAACCATTAGTCTCAATTTTTGCCCAACCCTTGAATAAATGTCCGGCTAGATTACAGAAAATGAAAATGGCTTTACAACCCTACAGTTTTCACGTAATTTATGAACCTGGTGAAGAGTTGTTGGTGGCGGATCATTTAAGTCGTTCATGCTTGAATGATACATCACAAACATACGATATTGATACTGAGGCTCATGTAGCTATGGTAGTTGGCGGTATAAGAATAACAGATCAGAAAGTACAGGAAATGACAGATGAAACTAGACAGGATAGAGAGTTGCAATGTGTTTTGAAATATATATTGAATGGATGGCCAAATAATAAATGTGAAATTGATAATGATGCAAAAATATATTATAGTTACAGGGATGAGTTGAATGAATATAATGGGTTAATTTGTAAAGGAAGTCAGTTAGTAATACCTAAAAGTAAAAGATCTGAAATACTAGATAAGATACACTATGCACACTTGGGCATAGAAAAATGTAAAGCTTTAGCAAGAAAATCAGTATTCTGGCCTAATATGTCTAAAGAAATTGAAGATTGTGTACAAAAGTGTGATGCTTGTAGAAGCTTTCAAAACAATAATAGAAAGGAACCAATGATAAATAAGGAAATTCCTGATGATGCATGGCAAATACTGTCAACTGATATATTTTTTCTTTATGGTGAACCTTACATACTAGTTGTAGACTCATATAGTAAGTTTGTGGAAATAAGTAAATTGCAGGACATGAACACTATCACAGTAATAAATTGTTTAAAATCAATATTGGCTAGACATGGAGTATGTGACATACTATATTCAGACTCAGGCTCACAATTTACTAGTTTTGAATTTAAAAAGTTTGCTAAAGAATGGGCATTTGAGCACAAAATTATTAGTCCAAAGCATCACCAAGGAAATGGTTTAGCAGAGCGTTTTATACAAACTGTGAAAGGAATACTTAAAAAGCTGATTTATACTAACAGAGACATAAATCTAGGATTGCTTATGTATAGAAATACTCCAGTAGGACATGGTGATCAAACACCTAGTGAGTTATTGTATAAAAGGAAAGTAAAGACCATACTTCCTTGTGTTAATAGAAATGTTAATTCTGATAGTGATAACATGCATAAATATAATAAGGAATTGATAGAAAGACAAATAAAACAGAAACTGTATTATGATCAGAGAACTAGAGCCTTGCCAGATTTGAAAGAAGGAGATGTTGTAAAAATTCAAAATGAAAGTAATGTTAAACCATTACAGAGTGGTATTGTTGTAAGAAAGGCTCCAGGTCCCAGGTCATACCATATTAAGAATGAAGATGGAAATGTAATTAAAAGGAATAGATATATGTTGATAAAGGGAGGTAATTATAAAGAAAACAACTTTGATTATGATAATATTGTAATTAACGACAGTGAAAACATTGTATCTAATAATAGCATTCCAAGAACACAGAACTATGTATCTAACAGTAGTGGCAAAAATAATTCACAAAGTAAGATATTGCCTTCAAGTAATAATTATAATTATGTATCTAGATCTGGAAGGCAAATTAAGAAACCGTATTACCTTGATGATTATGAAACTTAATGGTACTTGTGTTATTATATAAAATATAACATTCTTCCTGGAGTACTATTGTGAAATGTTTAATTGATGGATATGTGTCTTAACTGAAAGGGAAGGATGTTGTATGTGTGAAGTTGACTTAATGTGTGTAATGGTCTTAAGAGACATGGCTGATGATGATTGTTATTATTATCTATGGACAGACTGAATATATACACGGACTTTTAGAGAAATGGCTGCTTAGCTCCTGGTTTTATTTACTTATCTAATTATAAGTGTTCTTGCTTGAAACCCAAGAATACCACACATAGACACCCGCAACCCCAGGGGTTTGCAGATGCGTTGTCAACCTAGAGAGCTAAAATGAAATGCCCCTTGTGCCTGTAATCACACCGGCTGTCTAGTTAGAATGTAAAATATCGTCAGCTGGTGAAGTAACTTTGAGGTTAGTAAATTTGACCTCTAGTCCCGCCCTCTTAGGGGTACAAGCCATGGGTCCCACAAAGTATTTGTCGGCTTTCGGGAAGGGGCAGAGCCTTAGTAGGGTCCATGTGATGCCATCTGTTGAATATTTGACGCAAACGACGTCTCTTAGGCGGGTGAGGCGGAGGTAGAATTTGTTGGGGTTGCCGGGGTACACACCTGAAAGGGAACAGTTTAATATTAGATTATTTTGAATAAGGTGCATCGGGTAATTCCGAAAACGGGTATATTCAGAAACTTCAAAAAATCTAAGTAACGGTAGCGACATATTTCTATTTTAACACTACAATTTAGATGTGAATATAAGAATCCTTAATTACAATAAAATTAAAGAAAGACTATTGTAGTTGCGCATGGAATGGTAAAGTCAGTAGCGCATTGTATTTCATTACATACCTACTTAAAGAATTTTTGAGTTCCATAATATATCATATCATGTCATAATTATTCCTCATACCAGCTTCGTTACATGCAGTTCTTCTCTCGGTTTTAATAAACTTTACAAAGAAAATAATTTAGGCATCATACATTGCACATTATGATAATGAAAGTTTGAGAACCGCTGATCCTTCCTGGGCCGTGTTTTATAAACTTACAAGTTACAATTTTACAGGCGTTTATTGGCAACACTTCCTGTTTTTTACAATTTGCGTTTTATAAAAGTATTGTGCTACAATTTTACAAGCTACAAGTACAGGCGCCTGTAGCCATATCATAGACAAAAAGTGGACATTTTATAGTTTTAAATTCATAATCGAACAAGCGTTTTTTAAAAAAAATGTAAAATACAACTGTAGATTTGTAAAATTGTAACGAAAACTTACGTACGTCTTGAGACCTGTAACAATGGCTACAGGTGCACAAATTTTTGAATTAGGTGTCTGGATCAGTGCCAAATCAATCGTTATATCTCTTCTTCAAGTTATTAAACTCAAGGTCATCAAGGAATAAATCGTTTATTGAGGAACTCGTCTGAGTCGGACTCGTAATAAGAGAGTCCACGGGAGCATAGAACTAGGGAGTTTTGGCCACGAATGAATACAGATTTTGACACACCTTTTCAATATTATAATGAAAGGTCCAGAATGAACTATACACAAATAGACTAGACTAGATTCTGCAAGAAATTGGGAGCTCATTAGAATCGTCGAGTAATTAAAATGATTCATTGAGCGCGAAGCTTCAATTCTCTGTCTGTGTCTGTCTGTATGCACTGGAGTATCATGCGATCGTTGACATGCAGTGGGCAGGGCAGTGGTGGTCACTTACCATCAGATGACCCACTTGCTCGTTTGCCTTCCTCGTCGTATTAAAAAAAATAGATATATTTTACAAGCCAACCCGCGAACTTCGTACCGCCATAGGTCATTCTATAGAAAATGTACCTATGTGAAAATGAACTTCCAATTTTTTTTCTCGTCTTATTTTCCCCTCTATTAATACCTATCCTGCTATTCGAAGCAAAGATAAATCCAACAAATGAAAGATCATAAAAATCGGTCCAGCCGTTCTTGACTATTAAATAGTGCAATTAACACGATTTTGTTTTATGTCCTTAGACAGATTTTCATTTATCAACTTTTCACGAGTATTTTTAATATGTAATAGATAAAAAACCTCTACGTATTTGTAATTTTCGGCAGCCACTTTTTTTTTAATTAGTGATGTCCATTACACTTGTAGAATTTACTTGTAGTCGAGATTTACAATGCCGTATTACAAGTGTAGCTATCCGTGTGTCCTTATAAAACACCTGGGCCGTGTTTTATAAAGCTACAAGTTACAATTTACAAGTGGAAGTCTCTTTCTAACAAAAGGTGATAGAATGAGACTTCCGCTTGTAAATTGTAACTTGTAGCTTTATAAAACACGGCCCTGTAATTGTACACAGTGCATTACAGGTGACTGTTTCCTGTAGACTTGTAACTTGTAGCCTGTAGGTTTATAAAACACGGTCCTGGGGTAATTCCGAACTAACAAAGCTGTATGTAATGAAATTAGCGGTTCCAGTGAATAAAGTAAACATGTGTTGCGTGAGGGGTAAAGAAGGACAAAAATAACTGCGAAACTTCAGTCAAAGTATAATAAAGTCCATTTTTAAATAATTTCGGAATTACCCCAAGGTAGTTCGTAATTTCCCCAATGCCAAAAAAATACAACTCAATACTTTAAGAGCTTCATTTTAAAAACCCTACTATATATTCTGGATTCTATTACATATTTATGATAGGTCTGTTCATTAAGTAAACAGAAGTAAAACAACAACGGCAGTAGATACAAAACTTCTTTGAATAAAAAATCAAAATATAGACCTCTAGTCAACTCGCATAAATTTCTGTCGGAATTGCCCCGATGCACCTTACAGCTGCTTAAAAAGTGGTACTTTATGTGACTATGTATCGTGCGGAAATTTGGACTTTTCCGCACTAGTTCTTTTTACTTTTCCAAATTGGCGGACGCCCGCTAATGTATTAAAAAACGCCATTTGGTACACGTGCTGATACACTTTCCGTACTCGTATCAAAAAGTACTATTATTTATTAAGTTTAACCGTAGAAAAAAATGCGCACAAAATTGTTAAGTTCTGAGTGTATTTCTTTCAAATATATTTTTCTTATTTCGCATTTTTTTGTACCTTTAGTCACCTAACATATAACACTCGTTTTTGCTTGTGACTTATTTTGCTAGTATGTTTATTCAGAATCTTGGTAGTATTTTTTACGTGCTTTTAATTACCCGTGATTTAATTAGTTTCCTTTTTAACATAACAATTCACGTCGTAAACCATTTTTCTGGCTTGCCATGTTCAAACTTTATATTTGGGCATTTTTTCCCTAACCACGACATCATAACGTACTTACTACTAATACAGTAAAACAATCCGTGCGCAACAGTACTCAAGAGACACGTGATGCGTGAACGAAGCGAGGGAGGGGAAGAACGACTTGATCTACCAATAACGTGTCGGCGCCAGCGCGCACCCTCCCCTCACCCCTCTGCGCAACCAAATAGACCTAAGAATTCACTTCTGCGCATCCCCCTTCCACTTTTGACAAGCGATCTTAATTCGCCGCGCGACCTTTATATAATATTTATGTATATATTTAGTACTTTATATTTTCATATTAATGCATATTTAACAATATAGTGTATTCTGTTGGCAGGTGAATTAGTGACCTGTAGACGCCACAGTTCTATTTGTGTTCGAGCACAGAGTACCTTTTTATAACTGAGATAGAGATGTCACTTCAACGTTTCGCACACAGCGACATCTGGTGCTGTGTGACGGCAAAATATGCGATGACGTCATTGACGTCTAGTTTCCTAAATGTTAAAATAATTTACTTTGAGCAATTGCTATTACACCATGTTCTATTATATACATTAGAACATGGTGTAATAGAAATTGCCCAATTTCCCGTTTTGATGAATTTGATAATCATTCAGTGCTTTATTTTTTACACATTTTCTTTTTATCAGGCATTCCAACTCCAACTTAGACACCTGGTGAATGTGAAAAACCACAGATTAGAGAGATAATCGCGGCCATTATTCATTCGTTCCGTTCCACTTATACCTTCACTGTACGTTGTTTTTAGTAAATAAAAAAATCTAAATAAATATCAAAACCTCCTAAATTACTAAAAATCTAAGTTTTCGCCCCATTTTATTAGGGTTTATTTGCAGAATGATACGCTAACTCAACCAGTGTCCATAGAATATTCTATATAATATTCTAGCGTAAGAAAAACTGATGCGTGTAATGATATTTTAGATAAGACATTACTATAATTAAAAAACGTCGATGTTACCAATGCTCACAAAATAATTAATTAGCATAAACGCATTTTTAAACAAGGAAAGATGAATGAGAGCATTTATTAAGCGAAAATAAAATATTTATTCAAAAATTTAAAACTTCAGTATAAATTATATTGATATTAGCACCACCTATCGACGTGTGACAACAACTTCATGTCTATAACCCAACGAAATAGAATATTACTTAAGTATATACTATACAATGTAACTTGAGTGACTACTGAAATTAGCTGGACAACCAAGTGTACATTTTGTTCTAAGTTATACCACCGTGTGTTCGAGTTCTGCTTGACTTGACTCTGCTCGGTGGATGCATCTTTATTTCTCCCCTTAAACCCTTAAACCATTGACTATGAAAATTAGTTATTTTTAGAACTTTCTTTTTTCGTTATTACTTACAATATTCAAAAATAGATAGACCACTACACAGAGTACATTTATAGATACAGTGCCTAGCGACATCTCGTGGTCTCTGCCAGTCAACTTATAACATTCGTGTAGCTCGCTAGACCACTTCCATTTTTATTTTTAGTTAGCGAAATTACATGTATGAGCGAGAAAGCGCCCCTAAAGCCGTGTGTCCCTTTTTGAAGTATTGCCAGGAATTATTTTTTATCATTTGGTAGAAATAGTAGAAAAATTAAACGTATCTTGAGTGTACCTTACTGCGAGGGCGTTTGTTGTAAATTCACTGTCTTTATTGTACACCAAACAATGAAAGAATATTAAGCACAGAAACCAAAATTCTATTGACTGACACGATACACTCTCCCAGGTTTCCCGCCACGAACTTTGAGACCTGTTTAGTTTGTATTTAGTTTAGGCAGCGTCTGACAGGAGTCACAGTATATTTGTGTTGGACAGGCTAAATGGAGATATGTTTTCATTCAAATTCCAATGAAACTTTTACAAAAATGATATGAGACATTTCCTTAAAAAACTTGACATATTCACTTTTATTTTTTACTAGTCTTTATCAAATGAACACTTAAAGATAAATAAAGCAGTGGAACTAACACGTTTACTCGGCTTACTCCCGTTCATATTATAAAAACAGGACGCTTTCACTTTTAACTTATAACTACGATTGAGCTCCAAAATTATTTATGTCTGACAGTTTTTTTCTAAATGGTGAAATTGAAATATTGAAGTTCTGGGTGGATAGGTACTTACCTGTTGCCCAATCAGATATTCCATTGGTAAGCACACTTCCTATCATAGGCTGCCCGTCGTTGTACTCGATTCCTGTCTTAAGCCAGTGATGTTCGTCTATGTAAATCATGAGACCAGCTTGGTCGTACAGGGTCGTGAAATTAGCATCTACACAGACCTGCGTCAAAACGTATAAGGATGGTATAAGGCCAACTTAAATTTACCGGCATAAAATTAATAATACGCGTAGACTGCTTGTGTACTTTGGTGAAGGTGCAGACAAGACTCTTTTCTATGATAATAATTATCCTTACCTCAAGAGTGAAGTCACCCTTTATTTCGACTCCATAAACATGTCCAGTGTTAAAAGCGAACTCGTAATAAGTCTTCTGCCAGAAATCCGTCTTATCTTCGGTATAAAATTCAAGTTTTTCTTTGTTAGCTTTCCATTTTATAGGTTCGTTTAACCATTTGAAATTGCCAAAGGAAACGTTGTTAAAGTCTTGAGAATCCATTGTTATATTATGAATGATGGATTATGTTAGACTCAAGTATATTTATATCACTGTAACTGCACTTGAGGAGGAAGAAAGTGATAAGTTTATTTTGCTACGTGGCAGGAACCGGTTGTACTGCCGAGTACTGCGATATCATTAATAATAACTTTATCTGTTACATATGTGTAGAAAACTCTTAAAGATGTATATTTCTTATCAAGTACTTGAGTTGAGTATGTATTATACATAGAAAACAAGTTGTTACATAATAATATTGTTTAACTTTTTGGTTGTAATTTCACAAATAATGTATGGCAACATAACGAACGCTACCAATATTTCTTTAAGCTTGCAACACAGAATCAAAATGGGTTCACTTCCGTCGAGTGCGGACCGGCGTCATGGGCTCGCGCAGTTTATGAGGAAAATTAAGTTTATATTTGTGTATAGATAGCCTAAAACAAATTTAATTTCTAATATTGTTGTGTTGTAAGCTGTTGAGCATTAAATGGGAAAGCCGGGTAAGTTATTTTTTGTCAATATAAATTCAAGTTGAAGTTCACGCGTGCATGGATAAATTCTTCTATTTCCTAGTTATTTATAGTTTTGCTATTAATAATGTTTATAATAATGTTTATATTCATTCTTTTTACCAGTTCCCTCATTTTTAAATGGTATTTTCTTTACATTTACTCTACTATTATCGACATGCGGTTTTTGAGGTTAGCTTTTACAAATCTTAAGCTTCTCTGAAAAAACGTCCTTAAATGCTTAAAATCAAAATTTTGTATGATGGGCTTGAGGTTAGCAACCTTTGTTAAGACGAATTTAGTGTTTTCATGGTATTTTTTATCTGTTTTATATGAAGAAAGAACCCCCACGTGTGTCGCCTTTCAACTTCAAGCTATCATATCATAACCCTGTTTTGGGCGTAGTTTTTAATTCAACATGTGGTGCCCTCATTTTCAAGCCTAAATAAATTTGGTTATTGTACTTAAAACAGTGATCAGTGTTAGATGGGAACATGCTGTATTTAGGTACTTTGTTACCATGCCAGTTGTATTGTATGGGACCCCCCAGACCTCGAGCCTCCTTTTAGAGCTGCCATAAAAAGTTTCTTGTTAAATAAAACCTTTTGATGCTGACTATACTTTTTGTAGACTGTACTTGTATTGTCATCCAAAAAATTTCAAATCTATAATCAGAATACTGGAAATGGGTCACATAAGTATAACTTGCAAGTTTCAATTACAGACACCGGGACAAATGAACTAAGGAAGAGTTTGTAATTAAAAGTGTTAAGTTTGAATAGACTTACACTTAGGTATTGTGGATGATGTTTTGCAGTTTTCCAATTTTTATTTCAATGCAGTCACCAATTAATTCAACAAATTAATAATAACTGGCTTGTGAATAACAGTAGCATCTCTGTAAAAGACCAGATGCCTGAAAAACACTTGTAGACTCCATAACAGATGTCCCATAAACACACGTAGAGGCAAAGGCATACTTATCGATTAAATAATTTACATAGTCAAATAACGAGAATCTCCTTATCCCCAGAGTTTAACGGAGGCCGCGGCGGTGGGCGCGGTGGCTTCGGAGGCGGCCGGGGACGAGGTGGCGGCCGCGGGGGCTTCGGCGGGGGCCGCGGGGGCTTCGACGGCGGCGGCCGCGGCGGCCGGGGGGGCTTTGAGAAGCGAGGCGGCGGCCGAGGGTTTGGCGGACGCGGTGGTGGTAAGTTGAATGTCTCACTTTACTGTTGAGCCACCGTAGATATACCTATGTTATAAAATAAAATGTCATGACTAGATAGCAAAGTCATTGTCAAGTGTTACATAAAATGTAAAATTTGAAGTTCTATGGTGGTAAGCTCGAGTTTCTATCAACCCATTTGTGCCAGGAATTACCTCTACCTGGCCCTATTTCACCAATGCTACAAATGTCGGTTTGTAATGTCAATTATATCTACATTTTACTGTCAATTAGAAGTGCACTAAAACAAAAACTCTTTAAGTCAGCAATTTACACTGCATCATTATTGTAAAATGACATTGTAATATTGGTGAAGGTAACCTATCATAATTCCTAAAAAACGCTAGTTTCGTCTTGTTCGCTTCGTCTCACAAGAAAATGGTGAAACCTTTTTATGGACAAATGGCTATTGCACATTGTCAGGTCTGTACTAAGTGATGAGAGAATGGTCCCTCTAATCTCGACCTATTCGTGATGACTATGATACCACATTCCCACTTCTGATCCATATTACTATCTTGACAGCCCAACCAGTTGTTTTGGTGTCATTGCTAAAACTTTTTTTAATTTCAGGCCGTGGACGCGGAGCACCCAGGGGCGGAGGTGGAGGTTTCAAGGGTGGAAAACAAGTTATTATTGAACCCCACAGGTTGGTATTGAAATTAATTTGGTACTTTTCAAGAAAACTCTTAATGCAATTATATCAACACATCACTGACTTCTCTGTATTTTTAGATATTTTGATTTTGATGTGTGTAAAAGTATAGTAAATTAATGGATGTTGTTGTTTTTGAATGGATGTTGAAATGATGTTTCACACAATACTTTCGTTCTTCTGAAAGCTAAATGCTTGAAGATGCCTATTGTATCTGATCATACATCTTCAAACATCAAAATGTTTTTTGTGTTGCTCTTCTTTCCTTAAACATTCTTTTTTGCAGACACGGTGGAGTGTTCATAGCGAGAGGCAAGGAGGATGCTCTGGTCACAAGGAACTTGGTGCCTGGGTCAGAGGTTTATGGAGAGAAAAGGATATCCGTTGAGGTTAGTGCTTGATAAAGAGTTTGATATTCTACATGGATCCTTAGGTTCTTGTTCTTACTGTTGTGAAGTAAAAGTACATTTTTAAGTTCATTAGCTTTGTTGTGAACATATGTAGGCCTTTTTGATTGATGGCCAATAATGGTTGTTTCTAGCTTTTGTAAATGTATGTTACAACAGATGTATAAGATGACTGAACCCCTCCAATGATTCAAATGATGATCAGTGGTCCCTCTAATCTGGACCTAACCATGAAGACTATATCCACTTACCCACTTCTGATGACTCCCATACCATCTCCGAACCCCCATCTTTTTTACCACCACACATATTGACCAGTGACTTTTCACAGACCGATGGAGAAAAGGTAGAATACAGAGTATGGAACCCATTCAGATCAAAGCTGGCTGCAGCTATAATGGGTGGTGTAGATGCTATCCACATGCCTCCAGGCTCCAGGGTGCTTTATCTGGGAGCTGCTAGCGGTACCACTGTCAGTCATGTGTCAGATGTTGTTGGGCCGGTAAGTGTTACTTCTTTTCTTGTTCAAGTCTAAATGTTGTCAGTGATTTTACATATAATTTTTTTTTAATGGAACCAGTTTTGGACCCATTGCGGTTAATATTATGCTTCTGAATATGACTTAAGTTACGCCATGCAGGCTGTTACTAATATTTTAATGATGAAAAAGAGTTCAGACCTATCCGTGAAGACTATGTTTTTCACCACCCACTATACTGATACTAAACACCTAAACTCCGAAACTCTGTTGGTATTTTCTGATATTACAAAGTCCCATTCACTTTGCAGGAAGGATTGGTGTATGCAGTAGAGTTCTCACACAGATCGGGCAGGGATCTTCTAAATGTAGCCAAGAAGAGAACAAACATCATTCCCATCATTGAAGATGCCAGACATCCACTCAAATACAGGTAAATTGTAATTATTTTTCATCCTTAGTAGGGTAAATCGAATGTTACTGGCCACCTTGCGAATATAATCTGTTAGAAAATGAAATTCTTATATCATGTGATTAAATTAAAATGTATAGATGGGTCAATCAACTTTTAAATGCCGCTCGTTGCCATAGAGATGTCCCAGGGGACAACTCATCGAGACTATGATTTTCTAAGACCCCACTCCCCGAATGTCAGGTTTTGCATGCTTAGGAGATTAAGCATGAAGGAATTGGCATATAGCTGTCGAAACTTCTAACGTTTGATTGAGTGGTGCCTTAGGAAATCTTATTTTGGACGAGTTACCCAGGGGAAATCTGCATGGCAACAAGTGGCAATTAAAATTTGATACAGAACTGGTACTGGGAGCATTCTGAAAGTATTCAAACTCAATAAATATAGCCACACAAAATTGGTGGCTAATTACTGCCAATTTACCCCAGATGAATCTAAATTTAGTAGTTCATAACTTCAGTCCCTAGTCAAGATGTGGGTACAGTTAATGTCAAACTTAAATGCACCTGGAGGGAAATCACGCATAAAGACTAACAGGAATATGGGAGCGGGACGGCGGTACCCCCTTTCCACTTACGTTACAACTTTCTTACCGATCCTTTTTTATTATATTTTATGGTTTATGACGCGTCTACTTGTTCCATTTTATAGGTCTAGATGACAATATGAGACTAACACTATGAATAATAATATCTTTATAGTTTGCTGGACTAAAATGATGATTTCTGCAAACTAAATGTTTCATGTTGATACAATTTGAACTCTCTCTCTGACAGCCCACACCACAACTGCACCGTGTCTCACCCGACTCTCCTTATTAACAAGACTAATATTACAGAATGCTGGTCGGCATGGTCGATACGATATTTGCTGACGTCGCGCAACCAGACCAGGCTAGGATTGTCAGCTTGAACGCGCAACATTTCCTGAAGAATGGAGGACATTTTGTTATTTCCATCAAGGTATGATTTCTTTCATCGTTTCAGTAGGTTAGTCTTTAAATTATTTAGGCGACAGTCAACTATGGTATCATTTCTGAGTTATTTTTAACCCCTGACGAAAAAGAGGAGTGTTATAAGTTTGACATGTGTATCTGTCTGTGGCATCATAACTCTTAGACGGATGGACCAATTTCGATGCGGTTTTTTCTATCGAAAGCTAGTGTATAGGCATAAGTTTTGATAAAACAATAAAGTTTCAAGTAAACAGTAGCTGAAAATTTGCAGACTTATTGCTATTTTCTCTTTTTGCCATTCTTCATTTCATTGTTTTACTAAAGTTGTTTTTGTTGAATTGGCACACCTTAATTTTGAAAAGTATTGTTTATAAAATTACAGCTACATTTCCGGACTTTAATATTTAGCTAGGTTACTCCTATGACGAAAACAAAACGGCTAAATTTTTCATGTTGAACAAGAACTCTCTCACTGAGGATCCTTCTACAATCTCGCCCCTCAAACCTTTTTTGACCTCTTTCTAACCTAATACCACTTCGCAGGCCTCCTGTATAGACTCCACCGCCCAGCCCGAAGCAGTGTTCGCCGCTGAAGTGAAGAAATTACAAGCAGACAAATTAAAACCACAGGAACAATTGACCTTAGAACCGTACGAAAGGGACCACGCAGTCGTAGTAGGAGTTTTTAGACCACAGACTAAGAAAGACAAATAGTTCATGTACTAATAATTTGTAACTGACAGTTGATGGTTTTATGTTTCTAATGCATTTATTTGCCCGACGGGTATGTGTGGCGGTTTGTACTAATAAGTATTGTGGGTGATGCGAACATATTAGGTCAAAAGAACAAAAAAAAAATTTTTTTTGCCACGGATTAGCGATGACGTAGTAGTTTTTTTTTTCGCGAGAGGGCAGACTGCGACAGCAGGAGACTATAATTTTTTTTTTCTTTATTGACCAATCTGTTTGCCGGACGACATGTAAATAATCTAGTACGAATCGTCTTTTTTAGAATCTTCAATGCCAGCTATCTTTAATTTAAGTGACGACGACGGGTCGTTTAAAGTTCAAATTACTCTTATTTTCTAACCACATCATGGTTCGAAAGAGTTTACATTTTCCATAAGTCTAAGTGTATTTGATATACCGCAAATTGTCTTGTTTTAGATTTAAGTATTGTAAGTAAATGACATACGAGAAAGTATGTTTATATTTTAAGAGAATGATGAAGTCGAGAAATATAATGATGATGCGAATGAGAAAAAATAGTTTTAGTCCCTAGTACGCTTAGCTGCAGAGAAAAGGTATCCACACCTGTGCAATTGCCGTTGTTACTGGGGGAACCTTTTCTCTGCAGAGGCCCGAGTACGAATATCCGAATGTAACGTTTAGTTACAGTATCAAAATCGAAACTACGAAATTTTAGTTCCAAATACGCTCACGGGCGGCGCTGTTCCAAACATACAAATTTCTCGATAACGATAATGCAGGATTACAATATTCGTACTCGGGGTCTCTTCTGACTGCAGTCGGCCCGATACCGATACGTAACGTAGAATGAACGCGTTTGTTGTTTGAACGTCCCGCTGCACGCGGCCAATTTTCTCAGTAATTCGGACGCTGGTTGTCGAGAACTACATTTGGAATAGCTTTTGATTAGGTATGCCCACCCAATTATAAATAAAAATCCCTAAATTCTCAGTAGGTTTAATATGTTTACCAAGACAAATGGGGTATCATGAAAGGGCTTTATTTGCACAGTTGAGAAATGCGAACAACCGGACAGTAGGGATGATCGATATTATAAAACATCGATGTTTTATCTAGCAGAATAAAAAAGGCATTATAGTACTATTAAACTAAACTCTCATTCGTTAGAGAATGACAGATAGACCTCACTCGACAGTAGCAATGTTTGCGGATCTTTGACTTGCGATAGCCACCATTAAGTGAACTAATGCTAACAAGTCGACGAAATGTAAGTAGTTCACCTAATTCACACTGGGTGGCCTACGTTGTTTTCCCTCTAAACATCGATGTTTATCTAACATCGATGAATATCGATCATCGCTACCGGAGAGACGTCTGAAAGCGTTTCTGTCCAAGCTGAAACAGACGATTCGCGCTCGCTCGGTCAATAAATTTGACGTATTTCCAGTTGTCGGATTGACAATTCAAGTACAGTCTGCAAAAAAGGTATCAAAATATTTTTTTAACAGAACAACTTATTGATTCTTCTACGGTGGTGAAACCGCGGGCATAAGGTAGCTGGGTATACAAGTAAAACGCTTCATTTGTTAACATAACGTATAATCTGGTCACTCCCCCCCGCTGCAGCCCCCCTCCCCCTCCCCCTCCCCCTCGCTGTCAAACTTGTCGGAGTCCCAGGACGCGTCGCTCGCGTTGGATTGCCTTTCCACCTCCATTTCCTCGTCAGATGTGTCTGTGGTAGAAGATAAATATTAATATCTTTCCTACATTTTAAAACCACAGAACTATAGTGTCATTCCATGGAACTTGCTATGTAAACCGCCATATTGAAATTGTCTCTGAATGATGATTTACTACGGCGGTTTGTTTACATAGCAGTTAGTATGTTTCATAGAATGACACTTTATATCGAAATAGAAGCAGAGTGTATATAAAACCAAAAAAGTTGCAGCTATTAATTTAGGTATTTCCTTTCATCGGTAAGTAAAATGTTACGCGGGTGTTGATGGTTACTACTGATGGCCACAAATTGAAACGTGATGCCTAGTAACACTGCCTCACGCCTCGCCACACATGGCATGTGCCCAGCAGTGGGACGCGACGTATACAGGGCGTCCCAAGACTAAGCGACAAGAAGGGAAAGTACCTTAAATATCGTAGATAGAATATTTTGTTCTATGAAGACATTCCTTTATTTTGTAAATTAAACAATACTATTCACAGATAAAAAAAAATGCTTGCCTCGCCTGGGAATGCAACCAACATCCTGTATTTTTAACCCCCGACAAAAAAGAGGGGTGTTATAAGTTTGACCTGTGTATGTCTGCGGCATCATAGCACCCAAACGGATGGACCGATTTCGATGCGTTTTGTTTTTAATCGAAAGCTAGTTTCATCGAGATGGTTCTTAACTAAGTTTCATTAAAATCGGTTCACCCGTTTTCGAAATATTGAACTTTGAAATGACAATGTCGGGGGTTTTTCAACTTAATTCTAAGTTGGTTATAATTACGACAGTAATCGAAAGAGCAAATGACAAAAAATAATTCCCCTAGTAACATAATATTTTAAAATAAAAGAACACTAAAGATTGTCTCTCACTGACAATATTCATACAAATTTTTCATATAAAAAAAAAACTGAATGCAGTATTACTTCAAAAAACAAAAGAATGTCTTCAGATAGAGCAAAATATTGTAACTACAATATTTAAGGTACTGTCCCTCCATGCGGCATAGCCGTGGGCCACTAGCGCATGTAGCACGGCGCGCCATTTTCTCGCTTGTCGCGCAGTGCGCCCCTTTCATAGTGACGGAATCAGTGAAGGACGCACTGAGCGACAAGCGACAAAATGTCACGCGTGCTAGCCCCCCTGTATAGGCTGATGATGCAGCACGGCGACTGACCTTGGTAGTCTATGACGGGGTCGTGGCTTGCCGGCGCGCCGCGGGCCGCGCGCTGCGCCAGCGTCAGCTCCAGACGGCCCTTCAGGTTCAGCAGCTGGCACAGGTGCGAGCGCCTGCATGTAGAAATACGATATTGATTAAGGATTTTTTTATACTGCAAGACTATTAACGGAATTATCTCAATGATGTTTTGTATTTTTTCTTATTTTTAGGGCTCCCTGCACCTCAAAAAGGAAAACGGAAGGTTGTCTGTCCGACTGCCTGTCTGTCAAAAACCCTTTTCTCTGGAACGCGTGGAGATAGCATGCTTAAATTAATATCAAATACTCAAACCTGCAGTCCCTAAAAGCTGTGAAAAAATCAAACTTCGAAGTCCACGCAATCAAAAGATACAGCCATTACGAAGGGAATTGTAGGGATCTTTAAGGCTAGAGTGAATAGGCTGTTACTGAACCAGTGAGTTACACCTTAGGCCTCATCTGCACCTTCCATCAAGTGAGATCACTGTCAGTTTATAGCAAAAAAATAGTAGTTTAAGCAACTGCTACATAATGAGTGTTTTAAGGCCTAACTATGTGGAGATGCATACATTACTTTATCTACACACATATTATAAGTACTCTAAGATGGGTTCAGAAGCCGAAGGCATATATCATACCCATACCTGTCACGAATTTGCCCGTTTTTTTTAATCATAGACAAAGATACCGAGCTGACGTTTCGTTAACTGTTTTTTTTATTGTAAAAAAAAATATCACATTATTATTTATACATGTCGGACTGAACTCGACTTATATACGTGAGTTATCCGTTTTATTTCACTATGATTGTAAATTACGTTGGTTTTCAAATTTGGAACATCTAATTCGATATCGAAAAGTCATTACGATATCGAATTCGATGTCGTAATGACTATTACTTTACTGCTGTTGGTGGTGGGAGGTGCTGGGGCTGGCGCTGTCGGCGGGAAGGCGACGTCGTACTGAAATGCGGGTCATTTTCTACGGTTTCTGAACGCATTATAGAGGACTTATGATATGTGTGTAGATAAAAATATTTGCCATCCTCCAATTCCATCCTGTAATTGGCTTCAATGTTATTATATAAATAATATAACCTACTCTGTAAGTTGTGGCTGTTGGTTGATCGATAATAAATAAATAATACTTCATACTTATATTTTTTGCTAATTTTGTTGTTACCTGTTCGTGAACGTGGCGAGCAGCTTGGTGAGCTGGTCGGCGTTGTGGGCGTTCATGGTCGCCAGCAGCAGCGCCGCGTGCGACCGCAAGATGGCGCTCACCCACGTGCACACGTGCGCGCAGCTGCAACAGACAGTACGTTGACGCCAACAGACACAACAGAGTTATTGTCTTCAAAGGGTTTTATATTGTTTCCTACTATACTTTGTTTTTTTTTTAGCACTAGAAAGAAGGTAAATCTTGACGTCTTTTTGTTGCAAAACGCTTTTTAGAAACAAGTATCAATTAAATAACAATGAAACTTAATTATTTGTGTTATGGTTTTTTTATGTAACAGTTACTTGTTTTAAAAAAGCGTTATTCAACAAGTTTGTTGCCTTCTTTATAATGCCAAAAAAAACGCAATATAACTATAGCGCCCCGCCGCTATGAACTCAATCCAGACACATTGCACAGCTATGAAGTTTCTGATTATTGCCAATGCAAACTATGAGAGAAAAATGCTACACTTGCTTGTTGCGTGTGACCAACCAGCAAGTCTAGCATTTTTTCCTGTGATTAACATTGTCAATGTTAAAGACTTCATCATGTCAGGATTGAGAGCGCCGAAACGCGTCAGCGTTTAGTTTAGTGGCAGGTGACAGTTGGGACTGTGTGGCATGTGTTGATTCGTGTAGCAGTGGAGGCGGAGGTGTTGCATGGAAACATATTTTCCGCACAGACAACTATTTTTCAGGTGTGGTCGCGGGCGAGCAAAGTAATTGTTTTTAGTTCATAAATGAGATTTTTTTTTATACGATGAGGAAGGCAAACGAGCAAGTGGGTCATCTAATGGTAAGTGATCACCACTGCCCATAGACAACCGCAACCCCGGAGGGTTGGCAGATGCGTTGCCAACATAGAGAGCTAAGATGAAATGCCTCTTGTGGCCGTAATTACACCGACTGTCCTACTCTTCACACCGGAACACAACAGTGCAAGCACTGCTGCTTAGCGGCAGGATTGCCGAGTAAGATCGTGGCAGCGATCCGGACGGACCTCGCACAAGGTCCTACCACCTGCAAAAGATTGGTCTTTCCAAAAATAGTGAGACGCATATTCCATGGTTACACAAGGCGTGTCTTAGAGCAGGAAAGGAATGGAGATGTTAACGCGCGATTTCCCCTCTGCCAAATCTCTAACATTAAGTCTGACCTAAATGATCAGGGTCTGTTGATTGTGTGCGTGTTTTTGGCATTTGTGTGACAGTTTTGTTTTAGTGTGCGTTTGTAGGAACGTAACAAATTTTGAAAGGAGCGTAGACGTGTGCTGTACGTGTGTGTTCCTCCTCCCCATCATAAAGTGGCAGAAAAATTGCAGTGCATAGACAAGCCAAAGGCGCCTCCCGTCTGTCTGCTTTATGGCGTGTGTATACGTATACGTACAGGCTGGTCCGCTTGGCCGCGAGCGCCGCCAGCTGGTCGAGCAGCGCGGGCAGGTACTCGGGCGGCAGCTGCGCCGCCGTGCGCGCCGCCGCGCCGCCGCCCGGCTGCCGGAGCACCATCTCCAGGATACTAAGAAAAAAAATCGAACTGTTAAATGACACCAGAGTTGCTTCGAGTCTTGAGTTTCTAACCCCCGACGAAAAAGAGGGGTGTTATAAGTTTGACCTGTGCGTCTGTGTATCTGTCTGTGGCATCATAGCTCCCAAACGGATGGACCGATTTCGATGCGGTTTTCTTAATCCAATGCTAGTTTAATCGAGATGGTTCTTAGCGAAGTTTCATTAAAATCGGTTCACCCGTTTTTAAAATAGAACTTTGAAATGAAAATGTCGGAGGTTTTTCAACTTTTCTAAGTAGGTTTGTTAGGCACTTTGTGCAAAACTGCATTTCAAATTTTAGCTTTTTGGTGAAGCGAAACCTCGCTAGGAAGCCTGCACACGGTCGCCTATCGTTTGTCCGACTAACGTTTCACCATTTCTTCGTTTCAACTTCTTTTCGCTTGTCCAAATCAAATGCTTTTTTTTTCGAAACTGTAAATATTTCGGGATTTTTATAAAACAAAACTAACCAAACTAAAATACTGAAATATGCAGAAAAATAATGCATGAGGGCAAACGAAAATTTCGAACAAATGAAATTCGGTCAACGGTTTTTTGTGTTTGCTACAGATTGCTAATACGCAGACATGTATAGGTATATCTCGTCCTCATCGAAAAGTGACAGAAAAAAATTGTAGTGTATATATAGATAACACAAAAGCGCCTTCCGTCTGTCTGCTTTTTGGCATTCAGTATCAGAAAATCTGTCTGTAGTATTTTATAACATGAAACTACCGTGAGACTTAAACAGAGTGAAATAAAACGGATCACTCACGTCTAATATAATATAAGTCCAGTTATCCCGAAATTCCCGAATGTCTCGGACTAATTAGTAGTCATTCCTCTGGGAGCGCACAAACCCATGGGCAGCGAGTCGCACACAGCCCGCCGCGGCTCTGCTCGGGTCTACTAGACTACTACTAGTTGTGTGCCGCTGTCAGCTGAGCTGAGCTCAACTTACATTTTTTTTTATATGAGGAAGGCAAACGAGCAAGTGGGTCACCAGGGCCGTGTTTTATAAAGCTACAAGTCACAATTTACAAGTGGAAGTCTCTTTTTAACAAATGGTGATAGAAAGAGACTTCCGCTTGTGAATTGTAGCTTTATAAAACACAGCCCTGATGGTAAGTGATCACCACTGCCCATAGACACCCACAACCCCGGGGGGTTTCCAGATGCGTTGCCAATCTAGAGAGCTAAGATGAAATGCCTCTTGTGCCCGTAATTACACCGGCTGTCTTACTCTCCACACCGGAACACAACAGTGCAAGCACTGCTGCTTAGCGGCAGGATTACCGAGTAAGATGGTGGTAGCGATCCGGACGGACCTCGCACAAGGTCCTACCACCCGCAAACGTGATCAGTTACACGTGAGTGATCAGTTTTATTTTAGTACCATGTCTGTCTGTCTCACCCCTTGTCCCGGGAGTGCAAGCCCTGCACGAGCAGCTTGGTGAGGCTGTGCGCGACGGCGCCGCGGCCGCGCCCCGCCGGGTCCAACGCCAGATTGGCCAGCCGCGCCTCCATTGGCACCTCCAACTACAAATAACAACATTTAGATTACTTCTCACAGATCGTGTTATATGAAAGCTTTTAGTTGGTTCCTCTTAATACTAAATAATAAATTCGACTTGGGTGTAGTGTACGCAACTGCTCACTAATTTCGTGAAATTGCTAAATGCCAATTTAGATTTTACAGTAGTAACAAAACGAGCGCTAGAGGGCGTGACGTAGTTCAAAATTGTACCCAATCATAGCTTCTCACGTCATCTCTTATAAAAGCTTTGTACCCTCTTCAAGGGACCTCTTTCTTACTTTCTATCTCTCAACATCTCACTGCACCATCACTGTGAATTGGCACTTCCTTGTATGAAACCAGGCCTAAATTATAAAATAGTCCAACTTCATCGGAGTTTTATTCGGAGCCAGCTAGGATCCCCTAATCATGGCGAGCAGAGCACCGGCATAAGAATAACACAATAACATAGTAGAACGGAAACTCCTGCTCCGGACGGGCTCAAGGCAGCTGAAGGTCACGATATTAGAGTACTCGTTAAACGAGCTATTCAGTCAGGCCGGCGTCGCCGCACGCGCGTTCGGTTGTTTGTAATTTGGTTGTAATAGCTTTACGTGAGCCTGTACGTATTTTATTTTATATTTGTAAGTAAGTAATACTTACTGAAATCACCTTAAATGGCTTCATTTGGTATGGCACTTATAATAACTTCTTATTTAGACGTGTCTATAATATGTAGACCTACGTAATGATTTGTAAATCTCATATTTTGCAAAACTAGAATGAAAATAATGATTTCTAAGTAAAGAAAAACTTACATTTTAGCGATATTATCTTTAGACGTAAGTAATATTTAACAACAAGCAACCCTAGCAACACGCCTGGATGACAGAGGGGTGTAACAACGTGAAGGGGGAAGTAGGTATATAAATGGCGGCGTTTTGGACTAGGTCAACATAGATTCTGTTCTACTCTGTTATTATTTATTCTTATGGCACCGGCGGAATTTGACCTGGGCCGTACGAGGTCAGAGACCTTTCTACACTAACCTTAGCTCCCGGCGCGGCCCGTTTCCTCGTGACGCCGCCCATGGGCTCGACGTACTGCACTCCGCGCGGAGGCCCCGATGCCACCTTGGTAGCCTCGCTGGTGGAGCCGCTTCTCTTCTTCTTCGTTTTCGTCTCACCTCTGATCAGGACTTGCGTCTTCGAGGAGAGGTCTGGCGTCTGCGGTGAAAACAATTTGATTAAACACAATTACAAGACAATACGAAAACTCTTTTGACATCCGACCGTGAATATCAGTAGTGCTACCTATAAAAATTCGTAAAACTGTGGCAGCCCCCATACTATGAAATTCGAAAAACGAAGTTCGTATCGTATCGTCCCGCTCACTCTTGCGTTAAATAATATTAGCTTGAGAGGGACGGCAAGATACGAAGTTCGAATTTTGCACTTCGTAGTCGGGGGGCAGATTGCACCACCACTAATAAAATAATACACCGACGCGACGCTACTCTGACTCAACCTCGTATATAAACTTTGACGAAATTGGAATAAACACTATAGGTTCACGGTCTAGAGTGGTTATTCCAATTTCGTCAAAGTTTATATACGAGGTTGAGTCAGAGTACCGTCGGTATGTAACAGCGGAGTCCCTTGAATCGTCGACGAACGTTTCATAACTGCCCCTATACTACGAAGTGCAAAATTCGAACTTCGTGTCGTGCCGTCCCGCTTACGCTAATATTATTTAACACGAGAGTGAGCGGGACGATACGGTACGAACTTTGATTTTCGAATTTCGTAGTAGTCCCGCTGTTTCTTTTCATCAAAAGATAATTTTCGAATCGTGCGTAACGTACCGTTATCGTATCGAAATGGAGAAACCTCATACTAAATTATAGTTCCAAATACGCTCACGGGCGGGCGCTGTTTCAAACTCCAAAAGTCATACAAATTTCTCGCTAATGTTTACTACTCGATTACGTTACACAATCGAATATTCGTACTCGGGCCTCCGATTTAAGATTTGCGTAGCCTAATTTACGAAGGGTCCCATACAGAACTGCCTCCTCTGATGCGTCGTGTGCGTGGAAGCACCAACAGCCTCGTGAAAACGGTCCTGGAGTCTCCGGCTTGCGCTTTCTGGAAACACTGGGATTCCGTGCATATGGGATCCAGAGGCTTAGTTTATAATATTATGTAAACCTAGATTTAGATTAAGCTAACATAGGATAAGGTAATTGTAAACTAACACTTTATGGACATGGTCTGAAGTAAATGTTTTTGAATTTTTTTTTATACATACGATGGTTTCAAAGACGAGGGCGGGGCCCTGCTGGTAGCCTAGCTGCAGAGCGGCGCGCTCCAGCCGGCCGGCCTGCAGCGGCAGCGGCGCCGCCGCGGCTGTCGTCACGTGCACGGTCAGCGACGGCTTCACGGGCTTCGCTGACGCCCTGGAAAGAGATGCTGTTACGGCCCGGACCTTGAGGATGACTGGTAGGTTATACCACAGAACTAACAAAAAGAGGACGCTTAGAATACTTGACAAAATGTCTCTGATTTTAAGACTTTCTTTAATTTAATTTGCATCTTTTTTTTTATGCACAATAGGCTTGCAACACGCCACGCCTGATGGTAAGCGAAGATGTAGTCTATGATGGAGCATGTTTTACTTGATCTTTCCACAAAGAACAAGTAAAGATATTTTCTTTTTAGTTAATTCAATAGCAAAAGGAAAGGACCGACTTATGATACTGTCCCCGGAAACGTGAAAATCTACTTCACAAATACAACCCATACAAAGATACAACTAAAGTTAAATAAAAGATTATAAGTCCTCACCCGTTCAATGTATGCACATAGTAATGCACCACTCCGCTCCTCGTGACCGCAGCTAAGGTAAGCTTGGTCTCTCCGTCCTCCTGTACTTTCACATCTATCATCTTCGGAGCGTCCTCCAGCACAAAGTTGTATGTTGGTATGTTGGTGGTGGGTACATCTGTGGTGGAGAGTGACTTCTTCCGCTTCTTTTTGTTGGGGCTGACCTCCTCCCCGTTGGCTACTGGTGCCACGTCTGATGTTACGGTCACATCCCAGAAGGAGAGGAGGCGTTCCGTTCTGGAAAAGTCAAGGTTTTATTTAGTTAGTCATTGGACTAATTTAGACCTAGAACTTAAGTTCACTTCGAATTTCCGCACACAGATGTCTCACGTTTGAATCAATAGATAAGCTATACGGCGCTGTCAAAATGAGTATGTGTATAGTGTGCTTAGTCATAAGCTCTTTACTTAGAAACAAATACAAATTGTTAAATTATATGAGTTTAGGATCCCTGGCAGTTTATTCACATTTATTGACGTGATTGCTCAACAGTGATGTTAGATATCATGACATCATGAACTAAGAGAGGATGAGGGTAAACCTCAAATTATTTATAAAGAGAAAAATACTTAAAAACAGCCATGGTGAAACAGGAATGCTTATCAATAGCACAGATTACTGTGGGTTGTTATAAACGTAATCGTATCTGGCACTTAAATTATACACAATCATGTTGGTCTCCCGATATATGGGCTATGTACGTTTACTAACACAAAATATGAATTTTAAGTGACATCACACAGGGAATGAGTCTGTATGCTACAAAAATTATCAACTATAATGCATAGTCATGTTTGAACCTTGAAGGTTGGCAAAATACGTATAAATTTTGCTAAATTGTCCCTTATTTTTATATATGTTCAGAATTACTTGTGGCTGTTACCAATTTAAACAAAAAGGTAATTCAAAGTATGCCTACGACCTTTTAGAGGCACTGTACTTAAGTTTATGACACATTTATGGCCTACTCAGATAGGTGAATTAATTTTAAGTAAAACCAT
This sequence comes from Clepsis dumicolana, assembly GCA_963691665.1. Taxonomy (NCBI): domain Eukaryota; kingdom Metazoa; phylum Arthropoda; class Insecta; order Lepidoptera; family Tortricidae; genus Clepsis; species Clepsis dumicolana. The sequence goes on from OY829529.1 coordinate 2,102,748, forward strand.
ACAACAACATTTATATTGATTTTGATCCTCAATTAAAACAATTTTACAAAATAGTTATGCAGACAAACACCACAACAAATATCTAGACACACAGAACACAAAAAATATCTAGGTTTACTTACCGTGAACCCTCAATGACCCAGGTCTTATCGCTGTTCTCTGCGATGGCCAATATGGACTGTTGCGAGGCATTGTGTCCAAGGCACTTGATCACAGAAGCTGAGTCCTCGTGCAGTCGCCATACTCGTAGCTGCCATGAAGCTGTTATTATGTAAGTTGCATTTGTGTCCTGCAAGAAAGATTATGGTTTATGGTTAATCAAATATTGGTGTTAAATTTAAACATGCCTTCAATTTTTATATGCATATGTTGGCATATAAAATATAAGACAGAAGACGTAGATAACATACACACTTACTTAAGCCTTAAATCTAAAGTGGCGATGGTGTACACAGATGGTTATTTTTCTATTCTAAAATAAATTAGTAAATAAATATCATGTGATAATTGACACCTATTGACTTAGTCTCAAACTAGGCAAAGCCTGTACTAAGGGTAGTAAATAATGGATAAACATACTTATATAGATAAATACATACTGTATATACCTACATACTAAACATCCAAGACCCGAGAACAAACATTTGTTTTCACCATATGAACATCTGCTCCAACCGGAGATCCAACGCAGGACCTCAAGCTTTGTAGTCGGGGTCTCTAACCACTAGGCTATCTGGCTCATTTTTTGCCAAGTTTTCCTTGCTCAAACTAGCTGGAAGTGATCCCTTTTTAGGGATAAGCTCGCCTTTGTACTACATTTCCGGTTTTGGTAGGAAAAGAGGTAGACAGAGAGTGAGATGGGAGGATGAAGTGATAAGAACTGCAGGAAGACAATGGACAAGACTACACAGGACAGAGGATGGAAAAAGATGGAAGAGGCCTTGGTCAATGGGCAAGCAGATAATGAATGAATGAATAAAACCAAACCAAATTAATTAAGCAATTGCATGTATTTAAAATTTAATTATCTGAATAAAGGGCTTATATAATAATAATATAAAAAGTTATTTTTTTATTATGTGCAATAAAGTATTTACATACATACAATGGGCTTGACCAGCAGGCAAAAGGGGCGGGAGACCAATAACATGGTAGGTAGCACTGCCAAAGACAGAGATGCGTTGGAGAAGACGGAAGAGACCTTGGAAGGGCCATGTGAAGAATGAAGAGAAGTAACATTGCTAATAAGATCAAAGCTTTACACTAAAAACAAACACTAATAATACTTACAAACTAAGACATGAATAGAATACAAAGGCAAACTTATCTCTTAAAGGGATCTCTAGCAACTAACCTTTGGGTGATATCAACTGGACAATCATAGTTTGTATAATGTCCTCTCAAGTCTCTTTTGATGTACAAAATACATAAATAATTGCAGTTGTTTTACTTACCAGGCTGTGGGGTATTATTTTGATCGCACTTATTCCACTGATTTTACTCTTATTATCTGTATTTACATTGTAGCTCTTTCTCTTATCCACATCAAGCTTCCAATGACAAACGTAGTTACTTTTGTTGCAGCTAAAAAGACCATCTTTCCTCGTCCAATCCAGGCAAGATATTTTTCTATCTTGTATCAGGCCAACTTTTTCCTCCAACACAGTTTCAACTTTTGCTTTCGCTACAGAATATATTAAAATCTTTCCACTCGTCGTCCCTAAGGCTATACATTGTGTCTCTTGTTCAGAAATACTCGATTTCCTCCTCCCTTTTCGTTCAGACACCTGAAATTTTAAGGTTATGTTTTACGTTGTACGGAAGACGTTAAAAACATCGTTTTAGCACAGAAATTTTATAATTTAATCTATAAGAGAAAGATGAGGTACATCTTTAAAGTTTAAAGAGGCAAAAGCATATGTTTACATAAAGTTTTGTGACAAAAACCACGTGTTGACTTACAGCAGACGTCCTGACTGTTATCCATTGTACACATGAAGGCGGCGACGTTAAATGAAGGTCTGGCGTGTACTCCTGTTTGAGGGTGTTGGTTTCTGTGTCCCATATCCTTAGTCTACCATCTGGACTAATTGCCGAATAATATTTTCCGTCTTCGGAAAATGCCGCCTCTGCCATCTTTCATGTCAAAGAACACACGGAACACAAGTGGCCGTTTCTTTACGCGAAGTAAAATTGTAAATAACAACGTGTGGAGTCACGTGATCATTTAAGTTTTGTATTAACCTCTGAAAATAATACGAAAAGATAATGTTAGTTTTATCTAAATTGAAACTATTTATTTTTTCCTTGTTATACAAATTACCTTTAAAAACGCAAGCTGTACCTAGTGAATCTCATATTATGGAACTGCAAGGTAAACGAAAGCTGCGTCCTATGCAACATTTTTTTTTTTTAATTTAATTCATCCCATAAGGGATAGGCAAAGGAACTGAGTCCATACAGCCACGTCTGATGTGTTTTGTAAATTTCTGTATATTAAAGTCCTGTCATCGTCAGAGTTGTGTCAGTCTGTCCTAGTCACGTCCTGTCAACTGCTCATGCCTTCCGTAAAGCGATAGTGTACTTTACGGCGAGCTACTGCGAGCAGCAGCCGGCGGATATTTGGGGGTCACAAACAGAGTGAATACGCGTTTTCACTTGAATTCTTCATTTGCTGGGCACTTTCACGTCAATTTGTTGTATAATACACTATCTTTATTATCCACCAAACAACATTAAGCACAGAAACTAATATTCAATTAACTACACGATCCACTCTCATCGGTTTCTCGCCAAATTCCTCCCTATGCAACAGCATTTTAGTATTTGACAGTTTGTGAGGTTGCTAGCGTGCAAAAAAAAAGAATGTAGCGTAATGTAATGTATTAATGTAATGTAATCTTTATTTAGTTTTGTAGGTGTGAGTCCCAAAAAAATAAAAATAAATAAATTTTATTTTACACAACGAAAATGTATTTTTTTATTCTTCAGTGTTGCCTGTAATATAAGCCAGTAAGTTACGGAAGAAAGAAAAGAAATCCCAGTTTCATTTTGAACGTCACAATCATCTGTCATGTCATATTTATCCGCTGTGCTATCGCGAATGTAGGCGGAGTTTATATTAATTTTAATTTTTAGCTTTAAAAATGTTCTCGTTCCACTTTTCGAATGTATTCAATGCTATTTAATTTCCGCGTTTCGCGCCGTGTATCGTTCCGTCGGCAGTGAAGTGTAACCGTGTAGCTGTGTTAATCACTCATGGTTTTGTATGATGTCACAACTATATCGCATAAATCCTTGAAAATATGAGTGTTAGTGTTGAAGCGGATGCCTCAAGTCCTCTGTCGGAGGGGCAGAGCGCTGCCCTGGATCAAACTATATCGAAATCATCGTCGGAGAGCCAAAGTTTCGATACCAAGACTGAAAATGAGGCAGGTCAGGGTGAAGGTGAGAAATCTGAGCCTAGCACTCCGAAACTGCATCCAATGGCTTTCACGATCGACTTCGGGGCAGCAAAGCCTGTCGACAACAAGAGGCTCGAGGAGTTAGCGAAGAAATCACAAGCTAGGCATCAGAGAGTGCAGTCTATGTCCGCTAGTCTGACACGGCCTAGCCCGACGTCTCAAAAACCTCCCATGAGCGCCAAACTACCGCGAAAAGCCCAAGGGTACAACTCTGAAGGATATTTCTCGTCAGACCAAGAAGACAGCTGCCTCTCAGGGTCAGTCAAACTAAGGAGCAGCCCTCTAGCCCAAACTGATAAAGCACAGTTTATCACCAGTCCTGTGACCAACAGACATATCAAATCTCCCATCCATGATTCTTATCAGCCTAAGAAAATGTCCAAAAGTCCAATAGTTGATAGTATTATGTCTAGGAGTGACATCTTCACTTCTCGTCAAGCTCTGAATTTGCCTCTTAAGAATGCCAACAGTTCCTACTTAAGAGGCGTCCATAGAACTCCAAGTTATGGTAACCTTAACCTATCTTCTAGCTACCAACGGCCAATGCCTGGCATAATAGACCAGAGTCCAGAAGGAATTATGTTGACTGATATTTCTAGTCCAGAATTAGATATTTTAACACCAGATAATGGTTTGTCAACTCCTGAAAAAAGTCCATTACGCAAAGTCAGAGCTCAGTCCGAAACACCAGACTTGTTGTTCAAAAAGTGTAACAAAGTTGAACCTTTGTATATTGATGATGAAATAGATGGACAGTCGAACTCTTCAACAGGGACTTATACTATAGAAGGGGATAATTATACTGAGGAACAAAAAGCTAGGATGAGTATAGACCGGACTTTTGGTAGTAACTCCATGAATGATACAATAGAAGATGTATTTAAAAGATCAAGTAACGAGAGAGATCCTGAACTAGTATTTGACTATCCTAACTCTAGAGTAATAACAAAAGAACCAAGAAGAGAAACAAGGAGCCCTAATACTTTAAATGAAACATTTGAAGTCCCTAAGGTTTCAAAGGACAAAAATGTTCTAGAAATATCTTGCTGTTATGAATCACCTTCAGAGGACTTGGCTGCACAAACTTCCAAGCAGATCAAATCCACTCGTAGCTATCTTGAAAAAATAAAGAATCGTGTCAGAACTATCACAGAAAAGACCTTTGCCAAATCACCACCAAAACACGGAGATGAAGTAGATGTTGGCAGCTTTACTTCTGTTACCACCTCGGGCGTCTTAAGTTCAAAATGGCCTATGAAGCCTGAAACACCAGTGCATAGACGTTGCAGTCTAACCAAGTCAGACATAGACCAGACAGATTACATCCACAGACTATCCCGTGAATCCTCTGTCCCTGTGTCCCTTCCAAGCAACAAGCCATTGGAAGCTAAATTCGAGAGTACTGCTTTGAAAAACGCACAAAAAGCCATGAGGGATGATGAGATGTCCGAACAGGTTGTAGGTTTATCATATTTGAGTTTGAACCGATGTAAAGGGGATAAGACATGGATCCAGGATTGGGCGGAGAGTGTCAAGAAGTACAATAACAACACGTTGGGAAGGAAGGAGGATCTGAATGGGACGTTTGTTGTGGACGACGAGCGACCGCCCATCAGCCCACGACATGTTAAACGTAAGTATCAGTTGATAATAATTAATATAGCATTGTTTATGCATATTGCATAATGCTTAGGGGTTACTTCATCTTATTTTACAAAATATTTACAAGTTAAGCAATAATAATAATATTTTTACCGAGCATCCACTCCAATCACTTAACCCAATTTGATAATGTTTTTGTAGTACAGTTCAGTTTGCGGTTAACCTTCGTAGCTAATTGCTAAATCTTACTGCGAATCAACCTTGCGTAGGTAATGTGATGAAATGTAACGTCACGTCATGGAGGAGTGAGGAATTTAGGAAATGTGCCTGATAGACAGGTACTCATCAGAAACAATATACATAAAGTACTCTTTAAGGGTGTGAACAAGGGGCGAGATTTACCGCGGTTTTGTATCAAAACCGCGATCTTGTGAGAGGGGGGCACCCAGGCTCGCGGTAATCTTTACCGCGGTAAAGCTCGCCCGTGAATCACGGCAAAACCGCGGTCTTGTGGGAAGGCAGCTAGGCTCGCGCTAATCCTTACCGCGGTAAAGCTCGCCCGTGAATCACGGCAAAACCGCGGTCTTGTGGGAAGGCAGCTAGGCTCGCGCTAATCCTTACCGCGGTAAAGCTCGCCCGTGGATCACGGCAAAACCGCGGTCTTGTGGGAAGGCAGCTAGGCTCGCGCTAATCCTTACCGCGGTAAAGCTCGCCCGTGGATCACGGCAAAACCGCGGTCTTGTGGGAAGGCAGCTAGGCTCGCGGTAATCCTTACCGCGGTAAAGCTCGCCCATGGATCACGGCAAAACCGCGGTCTTGTGGGAAGGCAGCTAGGCTCGCGGTAATCCTTACCGCGGTAAAGCTCGCCCGTGGATCACTAAATGGTCAGTAAATGTCAGTCAGATTGTCGTTCTAAACACGTTCCATGACGTCACAATAGTGCAGTCTTATCGCAATCTGGCTGCAGATAACGTGACGTCGAAACAAACGACTGTATCGCAAGGCCACAGGGTCCACTGTCGGTCAGCAAGCCACTGCAATCGGTGGCATTGTGAAATCGAGATAAAACTGATAAAGATAAAAAAAACTGTTGATATCATAATTGGGTTTGTGAAAAAAAACCAAACCTACCTATGTAGATTGCTGGAACACTGTTAGGTACATGGTTCTATTGTTGCTGTTTCAATTCTCGCCATTTTATGAGGGCATTATGTTTATCCATTCGTAGATTTCGCTTTTTTTATGTGGGTATAAAAACTATTCCGTTACCGACTGAGTGACTGACAGACAACGCACAGCTGTAACCCTTGGCCCTAGAAGGCTAAATTTTATTTTATACGACAAGGAAGGCAAACGAGCATTTTGCATAGAGGTTGTATTTATAATGTAGACGAGCACTTAAGGACTGATTTGTTGCAATTCCCACGGGATAGAGAATAAACGGGATTACGCGCGTAAGAAGTCGCGGGCAAAAACTAGTTATTATTAAAGAAAGTACCTACTTTAGGTACCTCTTCTTTTTCCGTGCCTCTTCCCAGTTCATTTGGGGTCGGCCCTCTGAATATATTTTCTCCACTTGGCTCTGTCATTCCAGTCCACTGGTATCAAACTAGATCTTTTCTCAAGGTTTCTCCACCAAGTAGCCTTTGGGCGTCCTCGGGGTTGTTTTCCTGTGTCAATTTTTAGTGCCGTTTTAACCGGGTGGTCATCTTCTCGGCGCATCACGTGACCGTACCATCGCAGCTGGCTTTCTTGAATTTTATCTGGTATCGGTGCAACTTTAAAACTGCCTCTAATGAATTCATTACGTATCTTGTCCAGCCTGTTAACGCCGCCTGCCCAGCGAAGCATTTTCATTTCAGCGACGTGGAGTTTGGCTTCATGTTCTCGTTTGGCTGTCCAGCACTCTGCCCCGTAGAGTAGAACGGGTCTTACACAAGTCTTACATACTTTCCCTTTGGTTTTAATGGGCATCTTACGATCGCAAAGTACGCCAGACAGCGATCTCCATTTTAGCCAGCCGGAGTTTACTCTCTGTGTAATGTCAGCATCGCAGTTGGCAGATTCGTCTATAATGGAGCCCAGATATTTAAACTTGTTCACTACGGGTAAGGGAGTTAGTTCTATGCAGAGAGCTGAGTCGCAGGGCTGTCCAAAGATGAACCTCATCTACTCCGACTTAGTTCTACTGATTTTTAGGCCATTGCGTTCTAGCGCTTCTTGCCACTTGTTCAGGTTTAGTTGAAGTTCTTCGAGTGATTCCGCAACCAAGACTATGTCGTCGGCGTACAAGAGGCACCATGGCAGTTCCCTCTGGATGTTCCTAGTGAGGTAGTCCATTACAGTTATAAAAATGAGTGGGCTGAGAGCTGAGCCCTGCTGAACTCCGACTTTGACAGGGATGGGGTTACTGGTTCCTGCCGGGCTGCGGACTGAAGTACTAACGTCGGTGTACATATCCTGAAGGAGCTCTATATATGGTTCCGGTACATTTTGGTCCCTGAGGGCTTGCCAAACTAGTCTACGAGGTGCTCTGTCGAAGGCTTTTTCTAGGTCGGGGAACACCATAAATAAGTTTTTCTTCATTGCTCTATATTTTTTCGGTCAAGATCCTCAGCGTTTGTGTCGCTTCCGTGGTCCTTTTCCCTTTGGTAAATCCAAGCTGGTTCGGGGTTACAGTAATTAGGTCAGAAAGTTTCTGCTTCAGGACTTGTTCCCATATTTTCAAAGTATGTGAAGTGAGTGTTATACCTCTGTAGTTTGAGCAGGATTGTGCATCACCCTTGTTGAGTAAGTAATAAGTTGATAAAGTAGGTAGGTACCTATAGGGTGGAAATCTATCAGTTGAAATAAGTGGGAATACCTAGTTCGGCAATTTACCAAATGTTTATCCTATCACGTTTAGGTAGGTGGAAATGTAATGCAACTTACACTACACAAATGGGTAGGTATTTGACTAAAAGTCAAATTGAAATAATTTTACGCCACCAATACCACGTAAGCTTTCGAAAATACATAGGTATTTGTACACGATATTTTATTTAGCAATAACGTATACAAGGAAGCCGTTTGATCGCTGGAAATTACCTATGATATTGGCACCTAGTAGGTAGTAGTATTTCAGTAAGTATCTGAGTAATTAATTGTAATTAAACTAACTCGATGTCGACAAAGTCAACATTACGTCAGACGAACAAATAACTACGTAAAGTTAATCCTGAGAGTCGGTGCAAGTCGGCAGTAATAAAATAAAAAAAGGTCAATTTGGAGTAAGATATTTCAAAGCAAAGTTCACGACCCAAATTCCTGCATGGTGAGACCTACAAACGCCTCTAATTGTCATGTAACATACATCTGTCGTCATTTATTATTAAATTACATTTCTAACCAGCCCCAGTAGGAAAACACTGAAAATGTTACGAATGTTATGTTATGACTAACATCTCGCCAGTGCCGTGTTTCTCTCAGCCATGTTTATACTATGATCAAAAGCAAACACCTGTGAATAGCTACAAAGCTTATTATTGTATTTGTTCCTCTGCTTATCCATTTCAAGTAAGACAAAGTATGTGTCGAAACGAAACATTGCGATTGGTTGTTTTGTTGAACTCGAAAAGTTTCCACCAATCAGAATTTGAAAACATAATTGACATTATTCTATCGCGCACCGGTTGCTTCATTTTCGAATTAAAAGGCCGCCTCCAAATCCGTTCATTCGTTTAGGATCTACGAAGCCAGAGACAGATATAGACATAGTAGAAAAGCCTTTCCCACGGGCCAGGCAAAAATTACCCTTATGACAATGTCATAAACTTTTGACAGGGGAAAGCTTTTCTTAGTTTAACTATACACCTGTACCTACAACACAGGTCAAACTTAAAACAGCACCCTCTTTTTGCGGCGGGAGTTAGTAAATGACACTAGCTTTAGATTAGCTTAAGATGTTTAGATGTTCGTCAGAAATCTGGGGATCATCATGGACCAGACTTTCTCTTGGTCGGCTCAGGTTGCTGAGGTCAGTCGAAAGCTCTTTGCCTCGCTTCACTCGCTCAGACGCTTGCAGAATTTTTTGCCGCTTCAAACCAAAATCACGCTCAATCCCTTTTGCTCCCGCTCCTTGACTACGGTGATATTGGGTACTTGGATCTTACTAAGGGGCTACTTGACAAACTTGACCGGCTTCAGAATGTATGTATTCGGTACATTTTTGGACTTCGTAAGTACGATCACGTGTCACACTTTCGCGCGCAACTGAAATGGTTGCCTATCAGGGATCGTAGGAACGTCCACATTCTGTCATTACTATTCAACATTCTTTTTAATCCTTCCGCTCCTCCATACCTCTCCGAGTGCTTCAGCTATTTAGCTGCTGGCAGCGGGCACCGTTTACGGTCTAGTACCAATCTCCTTCTAGCATCTCATTCTACCTCTTCCAGAACTTATTCCAAATCCTTCTCTGTGCACGCTGCCAGGCTGTGGAACCGGTTACCGACGTCCATCAGGCAATCTTCGTCTGTGTATTCTTTCAGGGAAAGCTTGAAGAAGATGTGGCTCACCCCTTCTTCTTAAATATTTGGGAGTTCTCCTTTAATGTTGTGCTTTTTATTTATTGTAAGTATTGTAAGTTGGTATTTACTTCTACTTTGTATTTAGTAGTATATTGTAATATGGTAGGATTTTGTATGTGTGTGTGTATTGTATTGTCTCTCGATATTTATAATTATGAACTCACTTTGTGTCGATCCCCAGTGAACTATTCCTCTCCACCACTCAAAGGTTGACTGGCTGAGATCCCTTAAAGGGATAAGTCCGCCTTTGTACTCAAATGTTATTGTTGTAACTTGTGTTTTATCCTGTTTTTTGTACAATAAAGTGTTTACTTACTTACTTACTTCTTTATGCCAGATTGCAAGAATGTCAGATGACCAGAAGCAACGCATAGATAAATGAAATGAAATATTTTTATTCCGGAAATGGCCTCCATAGCTAATTAATTACGCAATAAAATAAAATAAAACAACGAATATGTATTCTTTGACAACGAGTAGTGACTATCTGGGGGGCTAGCAGGCGCGGCATTTTGTCGCTTGTAGCTCAGTGCATCCTTCACTGATTCCATCACTACGAAAGGGACGCACTGCGCGACAAGCGACAAAATGGCGCGCGTGCTAGACGTGCTGCTTTGGTCCACTGGTCCTGTGATGACTGGCTAAAAGCGAAGATAAGCTAAAGACAACTCCCGTAAGCTTTGTGCATGCAGGTAATGTAGAACATATGGTTCAATCGGCATCTAGAAACTTGTGTGGAACTCATTAACTTTCCCCACATTGTACTCGGGTCGTATGCGTAAGTGGGCAATCAAAACACATTATTCTATGCAAAGGAAGTTAAATTGGCAAAACGGCAAAATCGCTTAGAAAATCATTTACGGCAATAAAGCTTTTACGCATTAGCTGCTTCAAACGCAGTTTTGCGTTCGTTTCTTATTCGGAGTGCCGTGAATAGTCGACAAACATTTAATTCCATCGCATTTTCATTTCATGGGAAGCTATTTTCTGCTAAAATCAGGATAATGTTATTGTTTGTGTTTGTTGTATAGGCATAAGAATAAATAATAACATAGTAGAACGGAATCTCTTTTGACAGAGTCCAAAACGCCGCCATTTATATACCTACTTCCCCCTTCACGTCGTTATACCCCTCTGTCATCCAGGCGTCTTGCTAGGGTTGCTTGCTGTTAAATATTAGGTACTTACGTCTAAAGATAATATCACTAAGATATAAGTTTTTCCTTACTTTGAAATCATTAATTTATTCCAGTTTTACAAAATATGAGATTTATAAATCATTACGTACCTACATATTATAGACACTTCTAAATAAGAAGTTATTATAAGTGCCATACCAAATGAAGCCATTTAAGGTGACTTAAGTAAGTATTACTTACCTACAAATATAAAATTAATTACATACAGGCTCACGTAAAACTATTACAACCAAATTATAAACAACCAAACGCGCGTGCGGCGACGCCGGCCGTGACAGCCTGACTGAGTTATTTGTTTAACGAATACTCTAATATCGTGACCTTGAGCCCGTCCGGAGCGGGAGTTTCCGTTCTACTATGTTATTATTTATTCTTATGGTATAGGTTGGGTTAGTTCTCAAAATCAAAAGGTCAAGAAAATAAGTCAGAAAATAGCTTTCGATGAAATGAAACAGCTGTGAAACGTGTGTCGGCAATTTGATGATAATGATAAACCTTCCTTACTTTTACTTCTCCTATGCCTAGGCTAGGATACATGGCCACACGGTTGTAGAAATGAACGCTTATATAGCGTGCTCGTATAAGAGTATTATAAGAATAAATCAATACACAAGACACAAATACTTGTGTAGTACTGGGTAAGAGTTAGGGAGTTTAAGAAGTATTCTCAATATAGTGGAGACTGGGAGAGGAAAAAGGTGGATCATTTGATACGACACGACGATCTGATACTAAAAAATATGGAAGGAAAGCTAAAAGGAAAGAGAGGAAGGGGATGGCCGTGGATAGAGTATTTAGATCAAATAAAAAAGAAGATAGACGTTGTGTCGTATCAGGAGGTGAAAGAACTGGCGTTGGAAAGAACGGATTGGAGGGAACTGCATCGACCAGAGTGATATTCTTAACCCTTTTTCAGTCTGACAGTTGAAAAATTACAATCGAATGTCAGTCTTAGTCATTCAAATTAAGGCACATGTTTGACAGGCTGACAGGCAGTAGGTATGTGGCTTTTGCCTAGAAAAGGGTAAAATAAGATCCCAACTGTCCTGCTTTGTTATTAACACTATTTAGATTAAACTGAATTTCTTAGTTTGAATCGAACTAGGTGCTTAGATACTTTTCTAATCCACGCACGTCTAGGTTATAGCACTATATTCTGCAGTGCGTGCTAGGTTTAAGCTTTACGAGTATATTGATCAGTATTTAGAACACGAGTACCTACTTCGACACAGATTTATTTCGTGCCATTTAACCGCCTCACGCAAATACGTCAAATAACATTTAATCGTCCATTAGTAGGTATGTACTGCGAATTAGCCAACTGTTTCGTTAGTTATGCACTAAGTTGATATTGATATGGCAATAATGTTCTGCCCTAAATCACTCATGGCGTTGCATATCCATCATTTTGTAATAAAATACATGTATATTACTTGTATGTATATTTTTCGTACCCAAAGCAACTTCGCAACATTCACGGCCATACATAACTGTTTAGTAGTAATAAGTTAATGAGTAGAACTAATTATGTATTGTGTTATTAATAGTTCGTGTGGGTTTTGCAAGTGGGTTGGGTTTACCGCAGAAGTATGTTTTTTGTCATTCATACCTAATACCTAGGTGCTCATGGAATTAATTTAGCGAAGTGTTTTGAATTTGAAGGCGAATCGAACATGTCTATATTTTTTCTCATACAAATGAAAGTCATAATTTAACGTTTGTCATAATCTATCACTAGTCATAACTCTGTTTTTCTCTGAAACTATTAATTGTTCAGGGCTATTATAAAATTAACCTAACTAGTTCTACAGGATGAGGATAGTTACAAAATTCCTTAATGTTTTACGGTTTAAGAGAAAAGAGTTATAGATTATCATTATGACTTATGACAAACATAATTATTATGTCTTTCAATTGTATGGGAAACAAAGGGTCCCGGAATCAAACATTTAAGTATTTTATTGACTGCGAAATTACCCAACTATGTTTATACCTAAGTAAGTAGTTACTTATAAATGAAGCATTCACGTAACTTCTGTCCGTGTCGTAAAATGCCGGTAAATGACCTCACCAGATGCCTGGACATTCACCAGTAGACAATCAATAGTCAAGTAGGTTTTATTTTGAATACCTATGAATATCTTTTTTTTATTACGAGAGCTTGATGTATCCCAGTTTTTTGTATTTCGAAAATTACATACACAACATTCACAGTTCACGGAAAAACCATATTTAAAACCCTAAAATTATACTAGAGGCTCAGTAGGGCTAGCACGGCTGGCCGCGACTTTGTTTCTCGCGCGAGATTATATTACCCGTCCCGTTGCATTCTGAGTGACAGAAAAGGATAAAATTCAAAAACATCTAATTCAAAATAAAAAATTTCATTCAGCAAATAAGCAGTTGAGTGCTCTATTACACGTAATTTTTTAACCGACTTCAAAAAAGGAGGAGTATGTGTATGTGTATGTATTTTTTTTTATGTATGTACGTCGATTACTCCGTCAATTGTAGACCGATTTTCAAAATTCTTTTTTCATTCGAAAGGGTATACTCCTGAGGTGGTCCCATTGTCACCAAGTCATGATCTGATGATGGGATCTCAGGGAAATCGAGGGCAACCCTCAAATTTCATATATTTTCTAAGGCTATTCAAGTATTTGCGTCCTGTAGTCATCATCTCATATTGATGAGCTGATGATGGAAGGTACAACTCCTTAACGGTTAGGAGTTGGAGGATAATTCTGAAAATGTTAAATCAACGTAAAATTGTGAAATAAAAAGTCGGTGCTTCATTCAAAGAATATTCCGCTCGCACCGCACCGACTTCGTATTTCTGCTGCTTAGTGCTAGGCCATAAAACTTTAGGCTTTAGTTTCTGTTGTCCGAAATAAACGCATTTTATTTTATTTTATTTATTTATCATTATTTTACAGGATTATTTTACGTTTTTTTTTCTAAGGTTTTTTTTGAGTCTACCAGCGCTTTCGGAAAGACCGTAATTGCCAAGAAGAATGCGCCACAAGAAACTTGGTAAAATTATTTTTTTCTAAAAACAAGTTAAATTAGCTCTTACAATACGTAACCACACCACAGATGAATTACACATAGAGAGAAAGAGATAGAAGTCGCTCTGTGAGTTGTGCTACACCTACTAGTTTATCTTTCGCATTTTTATTGTATCGTTACAGTCGAATAGTGCTTTGTACTAGTACAGTGAATTATTTGTCCAATTTTGTAAACTGTGCTACAAATTAACAGTTTTAAATGATTCGCGGTTAATTGCATTAGAGACAGAGAGAGATATATTTATTCACACAAATTCGACGCGCACAAAAAAGCAGTACATTTGAAAAATTAAAAATAGAACAAAAGCAGAAACTTAATAATCACAAAGCATTAGACATAATATAAGGACATTAGACGTTATAAGGTAATCGCAGTCAATATCCCGTTTTCATTATGTCTTGTGCTACAAATTGGTGATAGGTGCAACACAATTATTACACACGCTACAATTATTACATTTCCTACACAATATTAAAACTATGTTTTATTGTTTCACAGCCCGCAGCCCGCATGGCAGCGCCACCAAGATACCGAGCCCTGTGGGCACCTTGCTGCACCGACAGACGCCGGTGAGTTAACTACTACATATTATAAAGAGTCCATTTCACAGTATTTGAATCACTGACTGTATGAAATAAAAATTGTTGTTTGTCGCGCGAGATTATATTACCCGTCCCGTTGCATTCTGAGTGACAGAAAAAGGACGGGCAGTTGTCCTCGCGCGAGATCGAAGTCGCACTGTGAGTTGTGCTAGACCTACAGGACTTTGGTCTAAAATTGTTTTGCATAATGTATCGTATTGTCTAATTAGCGTTTCGTCTAATAGTCCTTGTTGCTGAAATCTATAAATATTTCAGGATTTTTACAACATCTCCACGTAGGACTAGGACCCATTAGGTTATGTTTGTTATGTAAAATGCCTGAAAAGTTTATGACTCCAGCAAAAAAGTAATTAGGTCAAACGAATATTAGACAAAATAAATGTTAGAAGGGGAAACCTTTTCATGCGTACGGCTTTTTAAGTCAAATAAATAGGTTTTATTTTAGCCTAATTTTAACTGATTATGTAGTTGTCTAGTACTAACCAATATTTTAATACTTCTAGGAGAATTCGCCGAGGAATTTGAAAATATTCACAATGTGTGTTCCCATTCAGGCCACGCTAGATCAAGAGTAGTTGTTGTTTTGTTACTCTAATATTTAATTTATTTCCTTTGCTAATAAATGTTCTAATTTGATTCTATTTTTCATGTACAAATAGTGCTAAAGCTTATCCTGAATGTGAATGGATTGGGATGTCAAAAACGACATATTCGACGTCGATTTTGAAGTTTCACGTTTTCGTTTTTGCACCGTTGTCCTTAGCTTTTTCATTCAATTAAAGAAGAATTTGATTATTTCATCTAAAACACGTGCTATATTTAGATCTTGGCTGCAAATGCTGCAATCAACATAATAATACTTAATAAAAAATAATGATATGTGATGTAATCACAATTATAAAAATACATTCCAATTTAGACTTAAAACAGTGGGATCAAGTTTGCAATTTAATAGAATAATTTCTTCTTTCCATTTTGCTTTTACTATTACCATTCTTGAAATCTGATAGATCGTTCCGTTTCTGTCTTACGAGTCAAGTTAAAAAGAAATGGCAATACAGTCACGTGGAACTGTCGTTTATAATTGTTGTTACTTAATAAGATTAAAGATAAGAGTTTCTCTGTAAAATTAATACTGTTAATTATGCAAGGTGTATGTGGAGTGGAACAGATTGGGAAGTTTCTCTTTGATACCGTTTTCGTGGTCAAGCTTAGGTCTGGCGTTGGAGCGGTAAGGTTCCATATGACTTAAGGATTCGGAGGCAGTTATCACCGTGTCAAGCCATTATATTAGTGTTAGCTTATTTGTGTCTTTTTTTTTGTAGCATTTTTTAAGTAATAATACGTATAACCTAACCTACTTAGAAAAGTTGAAAAATTACCGACATTTTCGTTTTGAAGTTCAATAATAAAAATGCTAACGTCTATCTCGAATAATCTCGATTAAACTAGCTTTCGATTAAAAAAAAAACCCGCGTACAAATTCGTTCATCCGTTTAGGTATTACGATGCCACAGACAGATAAACAGACACCTCCCACACACAGGTCAAACCTCATAACACCCCTCTTTTTGCATCGGGGGTTAAAAAAAAACAATGTCACACCTGGCTCAAGTTCGGCAAGGTGGGTTGAGGCGTTATTGCGTCAAGGGGAACAAACAAACAAACAGAACACTTAATGTATTAGGGTAGGGGTTAGGAGATGGTACGGTGATAAAAGTGATATAACTAAATTAGAAAATAATGCTATAGCGATAAAACTGAATCAGACCCTCCCAGCGTTCAAATGCATTAGCCAGCTTTTGTCCGTATTTTATCCATTTCAAAATGGCGGAAAGCTGTACCGTGTAAATGTCGCAATAAACTCTAGTCTGGAATCCAATTTGCCGGATAGAAGGAATGCTCAGGGAGTCCTATATTTGTGTTATTGAACTTGAGTTAAGAATATCTTCAACAATAAATACGGTAGGTGCTGAAAATATACTAACATTGTTATAGGAAGGCAGGAAGTAAAGCAATAGGGTGGATGAATCATTTAAAATTTTTGCTTAATCAAGATGTGTTTTTTCTAAAATTCCTGCCCGATTCTTAATTCTTCTGTTTATTTTGTTGGGATGTGCAGGTTTACATTTATTACGAGAAAAATATGTAGCACGTTCACTTAAGGCATGAATGTTTGAAATTGATTTACGTATTACATTGCTCATTTCACCAAATACGCAAATACCATAAATCTTCGCTGGACAAGCAATGTACGCATTCCAAATGTTTACCACATCTGTTTACTGTCAACAAACTGAGATTACGAACATATCAAACATATTACAATCTTAAACCCCTAGGAATTAACGCTCTGAGAATAGTAAACTTATTTTGGTAAACCGATGTTTAAGCCATTGCCACCTTTTTTGAAATGAAACCAGAGACAAGGAAGTCTTTTGCACTTATTTATTGCCCTGTCACGATGATTAAAATAGCTGTCTATGGATTAGTCATTCTAACTGTTTAGTGTCTCTAGATTTATTTCGATAAAATACAGTTTCAATGATTCACCTGTTGCGTTTTACTCAAATTAACATCATATTAGACTAAAACAATGCGAAAGATAGAATCTGTAAATGTGAAACAATGGGTCTGTGGTTGTATGCACGATGCCACAGCCCGATTGCCGCCAAAAAATAAGATCAAGTACGAATTCCGAATCGTGACTCACATGTCAAACTTTCGCGGTAAAAAATGGCGGTGAACAAAAATGGCGATGAAACGGTGCTCTGTGAATCATTGAACGTGTTTGGTTTTATTTTCTTTAACATTCGTTTAAAGAGTACAGACGGAGAAAAAACGGGTTTTCTCTGAAACTTTTTCGAGACATTGAATTCAATCAGTTTTTTTAAAGCACTTCGTTGTCAAAATTTCAGAAAGCTGAAACTTTTTAATTTTTTTTTTAGGTGTTGCTATACTACAATGTTAATGTTTTTGATGGTAGCTCAGTTATGTTACGGAGTAACTTTCACTGAAAGAATTCAGATTTATGTCCTAGGCGAGAGTTTATTTCACGGTCTATTTTAAATCAATCTAGTGAAAAAGATTACGATTTTGATGTAATAGGTTTTAAATTATGATATAATAGGCGTTCAAAAGTGTGACCACGCCAATTTTAAAGTAAGCGAGCTAAAATATGACTAAAATATGGTGATTTGACTGCCTATACCTCCCAGTAAAAGCCGGTTGAAATAATAGGTGTGTCATTAGTTCTTAAGGAAGACTTACGATTACTTGCGGGTGGTAGGACCTTGTGCGAGGTCCGTCCGGATCGCTACCACCATCTTAATCGTTAATCCTGCCGCTAAGCAGCAGTGCTTGCACTGTTGTGTTCCGGTGTGGAGAGTAAGACAGCCGGTGTAATTACGGGCACAAGAGGCATTTCATCTTAGCCCTCTAGGTTGGCAACCCATCTGCAAACCCTCCGGAGTTGCGGGTGTCTATGGGCAGTGGTGATCACTTACCATCAGGTGACCCACTTGCTCGCTTGCCTTCCTCGTTGTATATAAAAAAAAAGAATAGAAGAAATTCCTTAACGGATCTTGTTCCAACTACGGAATCACAATAAAACTAAAAGCTCAAATTTTTTAGCTTCAACAAACCGACATCAAAAGCATCTTGCATTTTCACTTCATGCTTCAACTTAACTACCTACTAAAATCAAACAGTCCTTTTGACAAACGCTGTACAGCGTGTGAGATATTGTTTCTTGACCGGTCTTATACATCTGATACCGATTTCAACAGCTAAAGCCAAGTCGTGCCTTACTCATGTATATTTATGATCAGGGTTGCCTTTTAATTTAATGCAAATGACTTGCAGGCTTTCAAATTTATCACTGCATTGTTCTACATTGCATCAGACTGGCTCAAACCCATTTGATACTAGCCAGTTAAAATTGATCTCTTGTGTACTATTTAGCTTTTGAGAGTTAGGGCT
This sequence comes from Clepsis dumicolana, assembly GCA_963691665.1. NCBI lineage: Eukaryota > Metazoa > Arthropoda > Insecta > Lepidoptera > Tortricidae > Clepsis > Clepsis dumicolana. Next base: position 2,121,233 of record OY829529.1, read on the forward strand.
CTTGTGAAAGTAAAACGATTGAAGGTGTCATTCCTCTGATAATGAGATGACTGCATTCGATTACAAGTTTACGAGATAAAACTTCTATAAAACTTCACTTAGGTTAGCAGCTAGCACAACTTATAGAAGTTGAACTACCCGACATTTAGAGAATGGCTATATCAGCCCCTATACTACGAAGTGCAAAATTCGAACTTCCTGTCGTACCGTCCCGCTCACGCTAATATTATTTAATACGAGTGTGAGCGGGACGATACGGTACGAACTTTGATTTTCGAATTTCGTAGTAGCTTGCATAACTAACTTGACAAACGTGCAGTCGTGCAGTGTTCCATCATTACCACAATGGTGAAGCAATGTCTGTAGCCATCTTCATGTGCCACCAGCTTAAAACTTATTAATCATTCTCACATCTACAATCTTTCACTCCCCTATGGCATGGTAGGTATTCCTCCTAAGCTGTTAAGTTTATTGGAGATCATAAAAACGTTACTTCACTGTTGTTATACAATTGTCGTTTATGGTGCTTTGATTTGTATATTGTTTTGTTTGTGACTGGTGTTATATTGTTATTAGTAGAATAACCCCGCTTTTAATGGTGGTTGTTTTACAAATTTAAGGTAGGTAGATTAAGCATGATGATGATGAAGATGAGAAAGAAACGAGTGAAATTTTTTATTTAAGTTAATCCATTTTTTTATTCATACCTTAATTGTAAAGTAAATCCTCGATAGAAATATTTTTTTGAGATTCGGCTGGTCTCGGCACTTTTATCGTTTTTGAAGCGGAATGAGTTTTGAGGGCATTTCGAGTAGCCCTCTGGCCTTATACTACGAAGTGAAAAATTCGAACTTCGTGTCGTGTCGTCCCGCTCACGCTAATATTATTTAATACGAGAGTGAGCGGGATGATACGATACGAACTTCGAATTTCGTAATAGTCCCCCTGTCTATTATGACATACGCGTTACTGCATGTGTAGTGTATGCACGGAGTGGGGGTAGTCGGCTGGCAACCCCAGACGAGTACGGACGTCCAGGCTGTGCATGCATACGATCTCAATAACAGAGTGAAAGTGTTTTAATAAGCTTCCAAACCCTACAAGTGGCGACGAGGTGAAAGGTTGGTAGTACTCAATTAGTACATAGTTATTCACCATTTAAATGAAAAGAAAAAAGAAGCATATAAAATGCACAAATTGCAATCATCGTTGTTTATCCGTTTCGTTTTCTTTTGTCTGTGGGATCAGCTTACTAGATTAACCTCAACAATTAACTTTAAATAATCATTTAAGTCCCGAATATCATGATAACGTATAAATCTTAACAAACCACAATTTTAAATTTACTGACGAATACTTGAGCACGTACCTACCTACAAGTTGTAATTATTTACAGTACAATTCTGTTTACACAAGCACTTAGTGCATTGACTTAATAAAATGGTAGGTACCCAATTCTGGTTTAAAACTACAATGTTCATATTTGTCTTATTTTGAAGTTTTACTAGGTTATTATCTTACTTTATGTTATTTACAGTGTTTATAACAATACAAATTGAATAGAAATTGTCAACAAGTAAAATCACTACCTACTTGACAGATTAGTTAACGAAATGGAGAACAGAAAATAGGTACAAACCTAAGGGCAATAGGTGTGCTTGATGTAGTCAATGCGACTTAAATGGCTATGCAAACCAGTCGTTTTATATTACGTACTTAAAAATAAGTAAATGGTCACAAAGTCTACTTACTTACCTGCTTAGATGCCAAATTAATGAAGAGGGTAAAAATGCATTGTGGTCATTGAAATAAATAACTACTTAATTGGCATAATTAGTGTTGTTAATATTATTTGCCTACCTACTATTTTATCGTAATGATAGTGGAATCATCTCGATCGATGCAAAATCGATTAAGCAACTAAAACTAAACTATAAGCAAAGTAATAGTAAATAATTATAATTGAATGTTTTATATTAAGTAGCTATAGCTAAACTAAATCCATTGGAATCGACGTATGTTTAAAATTAGGTATACTGCGATTAACATTTAGACAATGTTGTAACCAGAAAAACATTATACTAAGTACCTACTGATAAATTACTCATACAAACATTAATTCTACCAATCGATTAAGTATCACACTATACTTGTAGAGTTCTATGACCTCAATGCATCCGATTACTTGCTCATGGTTGTTTTCATGGTGTAAAATTCGACTACCCTCAACACGAAGTAAGTATATAAAAAAATAAAATAAAATCCGACCACGCAAAGTAATCAAGTACTAGTAAAAACGACAATAGCCACGCATAAATTTAGTGTCATTTGCTGATCTCGACAGTTTAATAATGAAAAAAAAAAAAAAAAATATATATATATATATATTATAAGGGCTGTAAAATAAAAAGCCTGTGCTTGCTTAGTTACGGAAAAGCCCATGCACAAAAATGTTTTTCAAACGGCCATGCGGCTACAAGCTGTTACCGTATTTGAGTAAAAGGCCATGCAAAGATAGACAAAGATACAATTTTCTTATTACAGGTCGCCCCAAAATGGCGCATGCAAATTTGACACTGCCCAACTTAGATCACTTTGATTGTGAGGGCGACCCAACATCGGTTAGCAGCCGTTGGGAAAAATGGAAGAGAGGCCTGGAGATTTACCTACTAGCGGCCGGTATAGACGCGCCGGCTAAAAAACGGGCCACATTACTTCATGTAGGAGGATTAGCCTTGCAAGAGGTATACTATAATTTGCCCGGAGCTCACATCGAAGAGGGCGAAGATGTCAACGTATACCAAACTGCTCTTGACAAATTGAATGGCTATTTTGCTCCCAAGCAAAGTCGTATATACGAACGATACATTTTCCGGCTGATGAAACAGGAAGAAGGTGAAACCTTTGAAAAATTCCTCTTAAAATTAAGACATCAGGCCGAAAAGTGTCAATTTACTGACAAAGATGAACACATCATCGATCAAATCACCGAAAAATGTCGATCTGTTGACCTGCGCAAGAAAATACTGGAGGGTGGTGATTCGCTCACGATTGATGAGGTGATAACAAGAGCCAATGCTTTGGAAGTCGTGGCCAGACAATTAGAACAGTTTAAAACTGTAAGCTCGGATCATACACGGGACAAAAGACTCGAAATAAATAAAATTAACTTCAAAAAAAGTAGCAAAACATTTCGAAAACCACCACCGTCGGACCTACGCTGTGGTAGATGCGGGAATAACAATCATACTTCCGTTAGTCCACAATGCCCTGCACGAGACAAGAGGTGTACGAAATGTGATTTTGTAGGTCATTACCGAGAACAGTGCAGAACAGCACAAAAACGACGCTTTACGAGAAAGCAGGATACTGATATTTCTAAAAAACCGAAAATAGATGAAAAGAAGAGCAAAAGTACAGCTGAGGTCGACTACATTTTCCATCTCGACGAGGATTGTATCATAAATTGCAAGGTGGGCGGAGTAGAGATTGATATGTTAATCGATTCCGGCAGTAAATGCGACATAATAACGGACAAGACTTGGCAGACTTTAAAGGCAAAAAAGATAAGGGTAACTAACCAAAACTTAAAGCCTGACAAAGTCTTGTTATCATATGGCAGCAAAACCCCTTTGGACATCATGGGTTGCTTTGAAGCCGATATATCAGTTAATAACAAAACCAAGAAGTCGACATTTTACGTCATCAGAGATGGAACACGTAACCTACTAGGAAAAAACAGCGCGATTGGACTGGGCGTATTGAGGATAGGCTTGACAGTTAATAATGTAAGTACAGAAGAAGAGAAGCAAGTCTTTCCAAAATTCAAAGATGTGACGGTCCACATTCCGATTGACAAAGCAGTGAAACCTGTCATCCAGCCTTACCGAAGAGTTCCAATTCCATTAGAAGAAAGAGTAGAAAACAAGTTGACTGAACTAAAGGAAGCTGATATCATAGAAGAGGTACATGGTCCTTCACCATGGGTATCGCCCATGGTCCCGGTTCTTAAAGAAAATAATGAGGTACGTATATGTATTGACATGAGGAGGGCTAACGTTGCAATCGTAAGGGAAAACCATCCATTGCCGACTATGAATGAGCTTCTTCCAAATTTTCGTCAAGCAAAATATTTTTCAAAGCTAGATATTAAGAACGCTTTTCATCAACTTGAAATTGCAGAGGACTGTAGATACATTACTACTTTCAGTACGAGCAAGGGGTTGTTTCGTTATAAGAGACTCATGTTCGGTATTTCGTGCGCCCCGGAAATGTTCCAAAAAATTCTAGAAAAGATGCTGTTAGGTTGTGCTGGGGCACTGAACTTTATAGATGACATTATAATCCATGGCTCTTCAGAAGAAGAACACGATGAAAGGTTAGAGAAGGTGCTTGGAGTCCTCAAAAAGAATAATGTACTTCTAAATGATAGTAAATGCATATATAAAGTTACTAAAATAGAGTTTCTGGGTCACGAACTATCAGAGCAGGGAGTTAAGCCTCTAACAAAATATATTACGGCTATCGAAACCACCAAACTCCATAGAAGAGATTCAGAGCTTTCTAGGACTCGTGAACTTTGTTGGCAAATGGGTTCCAAATCTGGCAACACTCACCGACCCTCTAAGAGAATTGTTACGGTTAGGTTTGGGTAAAACAGCAAATATTCAAGAGTATTGGACAGAAAAACAGGACAGGGCTTTTCAATCTCTTAAGCTTAGCTTATCCAAAATACGAAGTCTGGGGTACTACAACGCTTCTCACAAAACAAAAGTCATTGCTGATGCATCTCCAGTAGGGCTTGGTGCAGTTCTCGTACAGGTAGATGAAAATGGCCCCCGTGTGATTGCTTATGGACACAAAGCTCTTACAAACTGTGAAAAGAGGTATTGCCAAACTGAAAAGGAGGCATTGGCGCTGGTATGGGCTGTTGAGCATTTCAAAATTTATTTGTTTGGCAAAGACTTCGAGCTCATAAGCGATCACAAGCCATTAGAAATAATTTTTGGACGACATTCGAAACCTTGCGCTAGAATAGAACGATGGGTCCTCAGGCTACAAGCGTACAGATACAAAATAGTTTATTGGCCAGGAAAATCTAACATAGCAGACCCCCTCTCTAGACTATGCCAAAAATCCGAGTCGAAACCATTCGATACCGAAAATTACATAAACCAGATTGTGGAGTATAGTAGACCGATAGCAGTACCCCTAAACGAAATTGATGCGTCCTCCTCGATAGATGAGGAATTTTCTAAAGTGAAAAAAGGAGTGTATAATAATGACTGGGATGAATCTGTGAATAACTACAAAATTATCCAAGGTGAACTATGTTTTCTAGGTGGTATCCTACTACGAGGGACGCGAATAGTTATACCTAAAAATCTTCGCCAACGTGTACTAGAGGCAGCACACGAAGGGCACCCAGGAATAGTATCAATGAAGGCTCGTCTTAGAACAAAGGTGTGGTGGCCTAGGATGGATAAGAATGTTGAACATATGGTAAAGACATGTAAAGGCTGTACTCTTGTATCAGCTCCTAACCCACCACATCTTATGAAAAGACGATCACTTCCTGTTGAACCATGGGTAGACGTGGCATTAGATTTTTTAGGACCTCTTCCCAGTCACGATTATTTGCTCATACTTGTTGATTACTACAGTCGTTATAAGGAGATTAAGGTAATGCGTAGTATCACATCACAAGACACAATAAAGGTTTTGAAGGAGATTTTCTCTAGGTTAGGTTACCCCGCTACGTTAACGTGCGATAACGGAAACCAGTTTACAAGCGAGGCCTTTAAAAATTATTGTAAAGAATGTGGCATTGTACTTAATAATACTATTCCTTACTGGCCTCAAATGAATGGAGAAGTAGAAAGGCAAAACCGTGATGTCCTAAAACGACTTAAAATCAGTCAATCTGAAAAGAGGGACTGGAAAGACGACATCCTGTACTATCTTATGATGTATAACAGCACGCCTCATTCAGTTACAGGAAAATCTCCATCTGAACTATTTTTTAAGCGACAGTTTCGTGACAAAGTTCCGTCAGCACCGGATGTAGAAAATAAACTCATGGACAATGAAGTACGCGATAAAGACTTGCAAATGAAGGAGAAGGGAAAGGAATATGGAGATAGGAAAAGAAGAGCTACGACTCATGACATAGAAATTGGCGAAAAGGTCCTAGTGAAAAACATCGTTAGGGATAATAAGCTCACGCCCAATTTTAGCCCAGTTCCTCACACTGTAACTAGTGCAGCAGGTAGCGATATTACTGTAAAAAATGATGCTACCGGAAAAGAATATCGTAGAAATATTATACACTTAAAGAAAGTTAACGATTCGTGGAAAATAGCCGATGACGATCCTGAAGAAGCTATTGAGTCAGATATGAGTTAGTTGATCACAAAATAAGGGTAGTTTATAATATTATAATTAGATTAATTAATTATATGGTTGCTGGGTGATTGAGCTGTGAATTAATTTTGATGTATTCATATGGCGTAGGCCATAGCTTGGTGTAATTAATTAAAACTAAAGTAATAAGAAAATGTACAATTATCTATCTAAGTTCTGCGTAGTACGTATGAGTACAAATTAAAATCCTGGCATTGGTGATCAATTCTAATTAAAATAAAGAAGGGATGTAGTGTATGCACGGAGTGGGGGTAGTCGGCTGGCAACCCCAGACGAGTACGGACGTCCAGGCTGTGCATGCATACGATCTCAATAACAGAGTGAAAGTGTTTTAATAAGCTTCCAAACCCTACAGCATGGCTAACGTTGGCAACGTGGGCAAACTCTGCCCCTAAAACTAGCACCTTAGGCGATAGCCATTTTGTCTCCCTAATAATCAGATATTTTGAAAGCATATGTAAATTGTTATCTCCAGGAATTCAATTCTAATTTCAAGTAATTAATTAAGTAATTGATTGATTGATTAATTTTGGAGTCATGTCCACATTATTGCGAGCAATGACGCCACGCCGTCCGATCCCTGCTAATAATGCTAGGTTACTTGTTTACATTTTAATGAAAGCTAACAAAGAGGACTATCTCTTTGTCTTGTGCCGTATCCGTGGGAACTGTAGAGATAGTAGCATTACATCATTGCACTTTGCACTGCACTGACGAGACGGGCGACACCGCCGGAATGCACGACCTCTTATTTGCTGTCCGTTTTATGGGTTATGGGCATTTAATGTTGATGACGCGTCACCGCGTCAGATCTACTGTACGTTGGAGAGTAAGTAAATGGTTCTAATATTGCTATTGAGGGCAGGGCCCCGTTTTTCAAAGCTTACTAGACTAATAATATTAGTGTTTTGTTTCATTTTTTCAAGTAATTTACGAGACAAAACACTAATTATAAGTCTAATATAGATTCGAGAAACGGGGCCCTGTTAAGAGCTTTAAAAAGTTTTTTAATAACCTAATTTCGCGTTTTTTTAGGGTTCCGTAGTAAAAATGGCAAGAACGGAACTCTTATAGTTTCGTCATGTCCGTCGTCAGAAAAATATAATAAGACATCTGAATGATACATAAGTATGTACTTTATAATATAAAAAAGTCATTTCACGAGTCAGCTACGCAAACCTAATTACAGGAACAACTACGATTGTTGTGGTCTAATCTAAACAAAATACGAGATAATTCGTGAGAAAAAAAAATTAAATAAACAATTACCGCGATAGCCAATAATGTATAACTTATCGTGTCATGCTTTCACGTCATAATTCACACATAGATCAAGCGACCGTCTGCGCGGGAGTCGGTCAACGCTCCATGACTCATTGTCGTTGACGCGCCGCTGAAAAAAGTTGATGGGTTCACTTTTTTATAGTAAAAAGGTAAAGGATATTAACGGAACAGTATTTAGCTATAAGTAGTTGCGTACTTAATTGTTTAATTTAGGTAGGTACCTACTCCTAAAAGGAGGAGTTTCTTAAGTTGCAAACTGCATGCTTAGCGATATTTATATAGCGATATTTTCTTACCCTTCAACGAATTTGATTCATTTCACTCATTATTAGATTGAAAAGTACTTTAATTTCAAGGTAGTCACACACAAGGTAGTTGCAAGGGTTCTGGAATCATGTAGGTAATTTTTTTAAAACTATCGCTGTAAATGTTAAAAAAAGTAAAACCGCCTTCAAAAAAAAACCTTAGAAAAAAAACGTAAAATTGTCCTCTAAAATAATGATAAATAAATAAAATAAAATAAAATGCGTTCATTTCGGACAACAGAAACTAAAGCCTAAAGTTTTATGGCCTAGCACTAAGCAGCAGAAATATGAAGTCTAATTAGGTAAAGTCGGTGCGGTGCGAGCGGAATATTCTTTGAATGAAGCACCGACTTCATATATCTGCTGCTTAGTGCTAGGCCATAAAACTTTAGGCTTTAGTTTCTGTTGTCCGAAATAAACGCATTTTATTTTATTTTATTTATTTATCATTATTTTATAGGATTATTTTACGTTTTTTTTCGAAGGTTTTTTTTTGAAGGCGGTTATACTTTTTTGTTAAAAGATTTTTATTTCACAATTTTACGCTGATTTAACATTTTCAGAATTATCCTCCAACTCCTAACCGCTAAGGGGTTGTACCTTCCATCATCAGCTCATCAACATAAGATGATAACTACCGGACGCAAATACTTGAATAGCCTTAGAAAATATATGAAACACATGATACGTGCCTGTAAAATTTGAGGGTTGCCCTCGATTTCCCTGAGATCCCATCATCAGATCATGACTTGGTGACAGTGGGACCACCTCAGGAGTATACCCTTTCGAATAATGATTTAACATTTTCAGAATTATCCTCCAACTCCTAACCGCTAAGGAGTTGTACCTTCCATCATCAGTTCATCATCATGAGATGATGACTAGCAGACGCAAATACTTGAATAACCTTAGAAAATATATGAAACACATAGTACGTGCCTGTAAAATTTGAGGGTTGCCCTCGATTTCCCTGGGATCCCATCACCAGATCATGACTTGGTGACAATGGGACCACCTCAGGAGTATACCCTCTCAAATAAATAAAAAAATTGAAAATCGGTCTACAATTGACGGAGTAATCGATGAACATACATAAAAAAAAAAACATACAGTGGAACATAGAACCTCCTCCTTTTTTTGAAGTCGGTTAGAAATAATACAGACAAATCGAGAACCCTCTCCTTATCTCGGAAGTTAATTAAAACCACGGCATATCTCCAGAAAATTTAAAGATCACGTTTCAAAACCTTTTCAAAACGTAACTTCAACTTGACACGGTTTTAACAGCTTTTTAATTGCTATGTAAACGAGTTGGTTTCTTTCAAAAGGGTGACGAATGCGTTTTATTCAAGCGACAGTTTAATTATTAACAAATTATTTCAATAGGGCTTAGGTAAGTTTTTATTTCGATAGAACGATTATGAATACCTCAGTCCTGTGCACTGTAAAAAATGAAGTATACTTAAGTGATTCATTCCTGACCCACCGTAAATATCCCATTTAATTTAACGGTCAAATTGGCACACGTTTTTATGTAAGACGAAGACACTATTCAAAATTATCTTAACTTCTAAGTGGACAACATAATAAATGATACCGTAATAAATGTTACTTACTAGCTAGGTATGTATAATATATATTCCCATTTCAATGGTACATGGAAACCTTAGCAACTTTTTGAGTTATTGTGATTTGAAAGTTTGGAACGATGTAATTATCCATATATTTTTTAAAGTGATAAAAAGGCAAGTTACGTAAATGTTATGAGATTAAGGGAAGCAAAGGTTGTATGTCAGGATCGTAGCAAGTGGAAGTCCGTGGTCTCTGCCTACCCCTCCGGGAAACAGGCGTGACTGTATGTATGTATGTACATAAATATTTGTTTCTGTAACTGAGTGGTAACTTATAGTCTATTGAGTGCTCTACATTTTAAGATTAAAATCTGGTTTAAAAAAAATTACTAGACTTGTTTTTTCCGTGTACCGTTCATTTGTTTTCCGGTTGCCGAACAACATGTGTGCTTTAATTCAGTTTAATTCAAAGATTAAAAGAAACTTAGTATAATGTACAACGTTCTTACATGTAATCCCCGCAGAGTTTTTTTACCGTCATTTTCCATTCTCTCCAATGAAGTCTTGAATCCTAATTTTGGATTGCATTTTAGATTGACAATTTGCAAGTCAATAGCGTGTTCGTGGTTTTGAATATTCACAATGACAAGTGTGAGAGGTATCATTGGGAGGTAATGTGGTATCCTCAGGTGTTGGCTTCGATCCCTCAAATTATAGCTTAGGGTTACCACTGATGACTCTTGAGTACCTACGGTGTGAGAATGAAAGAAGTAGTATTTAAAGATGTTGCCACCCAGTTAAATGATCGTTGATCAGGACTAAACCTTTTTGTAACAAGACCTCTCTTGTTACAAAAAGGTTTAGTCCCATTTTCGTCCTGATAATAGTATGATCTGCCCATCCACGAATTGCCAACGTCAAGTTCAATTGCTTTTGTGCCTGTTTTCTCTCCAGCTGTGTTACCCTCGATGCTGGAAAGGCGCATGACATTTAAACTTGGAATAAACAATTTATTTCAGTTCTATATCTAATAGTTTTGGTAGAAAATAACTATAAGAAATAAAATGTCAGCAGTTTTTTGTAGCCATATTTTAAATTCTGGATACAAATGTTAAATTCTCATTTATTCTTTTGAAATAGCAAGTCTGGCAACCCTGCTCATAAAAGATGCAACGAAACGTAAGAATTTACATGGCAACCAAAGCTGAATTAACAAACGAATCCCTAACATCATCACAAGCAAATAACGCTACTATTTGAACACCCATAAAGTACATTGTTCCATAACAGAAACTATAACATAATATTCGGACATCCAGACATAATTAGAATGGATTGTAAACTGTATTATGTTAAGGTAAGGCTGGTTTTGGTTTGTAGTAAAGAAACAGGACATAATATAAATATTCAATGTAGAATTCTGGGAAAATGAATATTTTAAGTGTTCATGTGAGTTGCAAGCGGGATAAACAAGTGTTTTAGACTTTCGGGCGGCAGTTTGTGTAATTTTCCATGGTTTATTTCTTTTTCTACTGATACTCAATGGAGGTTTCTTCTGGTAGATTATTTAAAGTTCATAAGTGTTTTTTTTTCGAAACCTGCCTTAGGTAGGTATACATATAATAGAATAAAATATTTATGATACTAGTGTGGTATGGCCAGTACGAAAATTTACGGGTAGATGAGTTTTCGCACGAGCACCACACACGGAATTTTTCAACACATTGACAAGAACTAATGTATTTTTTTTCGTCAAAGGCAAAGGGCATAGGCACGTGAAGCCGATGGCATACAAAAAAAATTGAGCTTTGCATTTATTTTGAGAATATTACCGGTTTTCAGTAACATACTTAAGTTAATTTTTTAGCGAATCGAAGTGTCCAGTGACCTCGGCTTTCAGTTGTTACTGTTTGAGCGTGACCTGGTTTCGCGTGCCAAACGATTACTAATGAAATGATGGCTCATTACAGGGAAACATTTAATACGAAGATGTTAGGTACTCAATTTGTTTTAACTGTTTGTTTTCATCAGTTTTTTTTACCAGCTGTCTCACAACCATGTTGTTACGACACAGAAATCGGACGAACTCAGCTCAGACCCCTAAGGCACAGTTTACACCTAGTTTAGGAGTCGAAACTTTCGATATTAGACCTGTTGGTACTAACTGAAAACTGAATGATGTATTCCTACATAGAACGCACTGATGTACAATAAATGTATTATTTATTATTATTATTAATTGGTACTCAGGTATGTTTTATAGGCGTACAAATTAATTGAGAGTGAGTGAGGAGCGCGGAGTTCACATGTTGACCGTCAACTTCATCTCTGATCTAAATCTAAATAGTGTCTTAATATCTAATATAATGCTGTACAGAAATGGACACCGTGCTTAGAGCGTGCCTGATCAGTCAGGAGACATATTTACAACAAAACGCAGACGAGTTAGACCTTATTAAGGCAGTTTGGCCGCGGGCCGTGCACAAGATGCCAACGCTCACTTGAGCTCCAATCCTTGTCATTATGTGACTTTTCTAGACGAAAAGATACAAAAATCGTTAAGGCGAAAGTTCCTACACCCTACAGTCAAGTGCAAAAATATAGGTGCATACGACTAACTCAAAAATATGACCCATGGCTCTTAATATTATGTCGGCGAATAAGGGTTGTGGTGGATTAATTAGATTTATTTTTGCACTTGAAAGTACAATGACGTTTCCAGCCGGTCAAAATGGTGTGGCCGCATTCCGAAATCTGCGGATCAGTGGCGTGTTCAGAAATGGGCAAGACCTTACTTACTCCTTTTAAAATAAAGCTATGGAATAAGAGTCTTGCCCATCACTAGTAGATTCATCATTCAGAGACAATTTCAATATGGTGGTTTGTTTACATATAACTATGTAAACAAACCGCCAAGTTCCATAGAATTAGACTTTATGTCAATATATTATGTATCTTTGTTAAGTGAACTCTAATGTAAACCCAGTCGAAATCCCAATACCACCGGCCTTTTGTGCATTTATCTCGTTCGTGACCTACAGCTCTACTCAATAAAACGGGATCAAACCGATGAATGCCTGACGCAACGCTAATCGTAATAGTATTCGTCCATTAATTCAATCTAAAATTAGTTAGCCAAGGCCTTGAGATCATCGGGACGGCATTAGAGTTGCCTCCGCGCTCAGAGTTGTCAGTTCTATGGATACTATGTCACAGAATAAAGTGTAATTCAGAGAATGACGATAGAATGACCCTATATACAAATAATAATACAAGATCGTAACTATGTTACATTAAATTATGTTACAGAAAATTTTATTATGAAAACAACAAAAACTATGACACTTGAATTATGTCAGAGGAGCTGGCAAGAAACCTGGCAACCCAATTCAATACGATTTATAAATAAATGTACTCAAACTTGGAATTAAATGAACAGAAATAGACCTATAAAATAAAAGGATAACAGTGCAGTGTGTTGCAAATCGTTTGAATTTAAGTTCAAACTTTTCTTAAATCAAAACAACTTTTTTTTCATTGCTTGCCTCATTAATAGTGTAGGTACTTAAGTAGGTATTTATTATACTTACTGGCAACCTTTTATTTAAGTACTTTGACCATTAACAGAGCTAACATCATTAGTCATATCACACTGCCAACCGCACTGCCACAATGCTAATACTGTGTAAAGTTAGACTTAGTAGAAAAATAAACGTGAAAAAAAAAATAGTTTTCACCCATGATTATCGTACCTACTCTTATCCAGTAATTTCGCACGCGTGTAGGTGTAGGCACTAAGTAGATATTCAAATTGATGATCGCACACAACTTCAAATAACGGATAGACTCATAACCCACAACACCGCTATCAGCCGTTTTATACATTAATTTTATTCAATTAGCTTGTATAATAGGTGTGGCTCTACGGTTGAAACGCTATTTTTTGCAGTGACATCAACAACACTGATCTTTTTTAAAAAGAAAGAATCCAAACTACGTCGGATCAATGACCAGTCTGAGGCGAGGAGTGCCTCTACGTTTGCAAAATGGAATGGAATTTCGCATTTGACATTTTAAGTTTGATTTTAGAACACTATGGCATCACAAACCGTTTCGTTCGTTGTTTATTTATAACAAGCTCTAATTTAACAGCAGAAATTGGAATCTACGCTGACGGAACAAGGACTTATTTTGATTCCAAGATACATTTAGATTACTGTCACTTTCCAACGATTTGCTGTCGGGTCTCTTAGTTACGGTCTGAAAATTTACTCGTGAAGGAACTTAAATTTAATTTCGTATGAATTGGAATAAAAAAGCGTTTGTAAAACAACTTGTAACGGTATTAATTGCAAAATGAATGGTTCTGAAACATAACTGGCTGGAAACAAATGCTCTATGGTTCAAGAGCGCAGTCAATTAAAAAAGTTATATGTCAAAGAAACGCGGGAAAAATTGCGCTTTCCCGCGCTTTTAAAGTCATTGTCACCCGGATGCAACCTGTAATTACTAAAAAAAGAAATGGTTTGTGAACTCTATTGTGTAAAACATAGAGTCGATTGTCAAAAGATTGAACTTCCACATTGAAATGATATGAACGGCGTTCTTATGTTTTTTTGCAAAGAGTTTTTGTTGCCAGCATATCAGATTAAGGTCGTGGGACTTTTGTTAAGTTAAAACAATACCTAATGTGTTAATATTTTGTAGTTTTATATTGTTGTAATAGAGTTCGGACATAAATATTGCAATTCATGTTTGTCGTTTTAAGGTTTGTAACTGTGTTTTACAGTTTTCCATGTCAGTATTTATTTCAATTCTGTCACTCACTTCTACATTCAACCACCTACTGACTCTATCATTTTATCAATCAAAAATAATAATATGATTAAATACGGTGCGTTAAAACCTAATTACTAATTACTTACCTATTAGGTTTTTTTTTTAATTAATGGCTAAAAGTAACGTTCTTACGTGTTTTAACTCGTATTTATCATTTTAAAAATGAGTTAAGTAGTACGTACGTCAACCTTAAAACTTGTAATAGCTACCACGCGCTTACTTTAAAAATAAAAATTACAAATTCTCTTACCACCAAGTTAATTAAGTCTACCGTAAATATAAAAAGTATCAGAAATATGCAGCATGCGTCCACAAATTACGCGTTTTCTTACGCAACCGTGCCACCACCATTCTTTCGCGTGCCTTTGTTTACGCTTCAGTAAATTTACGCGTCTTTTTAAAGGCGTGTCACCTGTGCCACGCGCCAGGTTCGCCGCCATCGCCATACCTGACCTAGACTTTTGGATACGCTTCGTGACCACGAAGGTGCGTTACCCGCAAGGTGGCTGTTAAAAATCCGCTATGTCGCCATGGGCCTATGTAAAAGGGCCAATGAAACCGATTAGAAGAGTTCATAAAATAATAATTTTGTTAGGTATATTACATGTATATTACCGTTTGTTTCTTATACTGCTTCATTGTGCTGTCTGAAAACTTTTCTGTAAAATCTAAAACTTGCAAATATACAGAGCAAAAACTGGCAGTGACTTAAACAGATTAAAAACAATATCGAGCGATATTTATGAATCTTTAAAATAATTTATTTAAATAAAATAGTAATGGATGACCAAGTTACATTAGGTACCACATTTTTTTGTCTTTAAATTTATCAAATTGTTTGGAAAAAAAAACTGTCTAATTTATTGAGGCAGAATAATAAGATCAGCCCGTGCCTAGTTAGGCAATTAAAAAAGCATTCACGGCTCTCTGGTTTGCTACCGGAAACGAGCAAATCTTGATAGTCATCAAATCAAAACTTTAATCACGTAACTGTTAACTTTTGTTGGATCTCGTTACAATTATTGTACACAAAAAAAAAACTATGAAATTAATTGACCAATTATGCCTAATTGAGCTTACTAACATAGAGGATGATTTGTGTAGGTTTTTTATTATTACTTAAAGTCATAGCAGGATTCAGGCTTACAAAAACAAGAAAGAAAAAATTCAATTGCATTGAAATTTGTACCCAGTGCATTTTGTCGTGGTGTTTTATTATATATATATTTGTACCCAGTGCATTTTGTCGTGGTGTTTTATTATATATATATTTGTACCCAGTGCATTTTGTCGTGGTGTTTTATTATATATATATTTGTACCCAGTGCATTTTGTCGTGGTGTTTTATTATATATATATTTGTACCCAGTGCATTTTGTCGTGGTGTTTTATTATGTATATATTTGTACCCAGTGCATTTTGTCGTGGTGTTTTATTATATATATATTTGTACCCAGTGCATTTTGTCGTGGTGTTTTATTATATATATATTTGTACCCAGTGCATTTTGTCGTGGTGTTTTATTATATATATATTTGTACCCAGTGCATTTTGTCGTGGTGTTTTATTATATATATATTTGTACCCAGTGCATTTTGTCGTGGTGTTTTATTATATATATATTTGTCTTTTATTACGATTGAAATGAGAATTAAAAATATGAAGTCAAACGTTAATTAGTAAAAGTGCAATAAACTCATTAATGTGGGTAACAGTAATTTATCATTAATTGAGACAAGACAGACAATTAAGAAATTAATAATCGTCGAAACAAACAAGAAAAATCAATTAATTTCATTACTTTGCTACAATGAAATTAGCACTGTTGGTTTTTCACTCTTGATCTTAAACTTTCAATTCGGTATGAAAAAGGCACAAAGGTAAAGAAAGTATTTAAAATACATTAAGTACCTCTAAATTATGATTAAAATAACTAGGGGTTACTTCGTACAATTTTTTGCATTTAAGTAATGATGTTGTGTTTAATGCAAGTATCATGCGACCAACCTACCTCAAAGTCTTTCGTTCTTCAATTATTGATTACAGTTGCATAATATAACTATAGAAAAAGTAAAAACTGGTCAAGAGCAAGTCTGACTCGCGCACCGAGGGTTCCGAGCCATCATCTAATTATATTTGTGCTACTTTGCGTCCGTTTAATGTGATAGACAGACAGGCGGATAACGCCATCTATTGTCCTATAGTGAAACTAATGTATTTTTTGCTGATGTGTGAAAAATTACGAGACAACATGGACATACATGATACATAAATACATGACAGTGAAAAAACATAATCCGCCTTTAGGGCTTGGCCGCAGTTGAGTAAAAAATGTCGCGTTCTTTGCAACCATAAAAACAGATCATACATAAAAGAAACTAGACATGCATTTCATGCAATTTATGAAATGGTGAGGCGTACCCTCCGTTTTGGTTTAACCTTGAATTTCGGAAATTATTTTAATATGGCAGCTGGCAACCCTGGCAACCGGCGAATCACCGAAGGTTGTATATCCACGATCATGTTACTTAAATGTAGACTTTATAATTAAAGGGGTAAGGTTTTAAGTAAAGTATTTTTAAGGTAGGTTGAAACAGTTTAATCGGCTAGTCACCAAAGGTTGCATATCCATTGTAATATTACTTTAATTTAGACTTTACGGTAAAAAGAACGTATGTGGAGATGTGGAGATATGGCGTTTGGAGTTACATTGGGCCCTTCCCTTATATCGTGTGCTATATGGAATTATTATTTAATGTGAGGTTATTCCAAGGTTATTAAGTTGGGTGTGCGAATAGTTAATTTTATTAGTTACCTTGTAAAGGTGAACGTTTATAAAAATACGTTGAATAGACTCGTTCACATTGACAATTTCCTTTTTAACCCTTAGATCTTAGATTTAGTCTGTGGATTTAGTAACCGTATTCAGTTTTAGATAAACATCGCTTCAAGTAACGTATAAGTCTTATACCTCGACAAGCTTGTGCCGGCGTCTTCGTCTGCTATCCTTTCATTATCCCACGGGAACACATGTTTGGGGATAAATACGATCTAGCTTACGTAACTTCTAAGCCAAACTCTTCTTCTTCAAGCTGTCGGTAGGGCTCTACCAAGATGGAGCGACGACCTGGACCGCGGTGGTTGCGGAAAGCACAAGGCCGGTCCGAGTGGCGAGCCGCGGGGGAGGCCGCCGGCCAGCAGTGGACGTCTTGAGGCTGACATGATGAAGCCAAATTCTTCATCTGACTCGGTATTGAAAATTATATCGATTTGTTGCCCGTTGGGATGTGAAGGCAAGACTGTTGGGGGCTTGACTGTTGTAAAGAAATTACCGTCGCCTGTGAACACTTGAAATATCTGAAGTTTCATTTACTTTGTGCGTTGCCGCTAGGGCGTTATTGTGTTGTGTTCAGTAACAGCACTCTTTGTTCTATAATCAGGCATTTTACTAGTCGGTGCACACATTGCCACCCTCTTTGACCCACGGCACGTCTACGCTGCTCAACTGGCACACCTTTACTAGTTTTTGTTCGACGACTAAGAGACAACGTCGAAGGAGCTCCGCGCGGAGCTCCTATTCCGTGTAGTTTACGCGCTTCGCGCCTTTGACGCAACTCTAACCTAACCTATAAATACACTGACAGTCTTGTATAGATTCAGGCGTAACTTTGCGGAGGTCCAAGTTACAAGTAACGGATTAAATTAGTTAGCTCCTGCGTGAAGTAGTGCAGTATAGTCGCAAATAGCCTCGTCTGCGCTGAGTATTTATTCTCATGCAATTAATTTTCTGATGGTAGGGGTGTCAGAAATCAACGACTTCCGCTAAGGATACCGGAGAGAGGCGAAACACGTGTCCGTTATTATTTTAGTGGTGGTGGTAGTATTGGTAGCGTTTGCGTTTATTATTTTATTTTCTGTTTGCGGAGGGAGGGCAGGAAAATGATTTGCTTGAGAATAAATACTCAGCGCAGACGAGGCTATTTTGCAGCTATACTGCATTACTTCGCGGAGGAGCTAACTAATTTAATCCATTACTTGTGACACATGATAGTCGTCGAACCCCCGATGGCTCAACCAGTACCCTTTGTGTAATCAAAAAGCACAAAATACGTCTCGATCGCGTTTGCATTAAAGTGTCAAATAGTATGAGCATTGTTAAACGTGAACGCGATCGAGACGTATTTCTTGGCCTCAGTTGAGCAGCGTAGTGTGCCGTCGGTCAGAGACTATTGTCACAGCAACGTTAAGCAAAGCTTCGGTTTGCTGCGCTAACAATCTTGACGTGCCACTTTGTTAACCTAACCTGGCCTTCCGAGGTAAAGGGCCTCAATTCAAGCCTCAACAAAGCAGTAATGTCGGAGTCACGCTTGGGCGGTCACGGCGCGTGTCCTGTTGTCGCCTCAAGGCATGGGAGACCGGCGGGTAGATAAATGGCATTAGCCAAGACGCTTTGCAAAAGATGGATACCATTTTGTTTGCGGTGTTTGTCGCTGTCGGATTGGAATATGTCAACCGTTCGGGAAAAAATCCTAAAGAAACGGAGAAAGAAAGGCATTTTGGTATACCTACCTAACACAAATTAGACGCAGACATCTATACTAATATTATAAATGCGAAAGTAACTCTGTCTCTCTGTCTGGCTCTTTGTTACCTCTTCACGGAAAAATTGCTGCACCAATCTAGATGAAATTTGGCAACCAGATAGTTTGAACATTAAGGAATAATATAGGCCACTTTTTATTCGGGAAAATTGTATGGTTCCCGCGGAATAGCGATAACCGAAATCTACGCAGACGAAGTCGCGGGCAACAGCTAGTTAACAATAAAAAGAAAAACAAGTAGGTATGCAAAAATAATATTGGCTAGTACCTATTATTGGCTAGTACCTATTATTAAAAACTAATGCTACAGTGCCGAATAGGGTTAAAAGGGCTACACGCAGCATGATAGCCTCAGCGATGATTTTCAATTTTCAGTATACAAATGACACCTATTCATGCAATCCTAGAATAAAGCATCAGTTTTTTTTTTCACAAAGAAAGTACTGGTAACACTTTTCAATCCGAGCAGGCGACAAGCACCTTTGTTTAAAAAAAAAAAGTCAGAGTCACGCTAGACCGCTCTCTGTAGTGTATCCTGTGCACGACCTCAAGGCACAGGAAGGGGCGGAAGCGGAGGCGGATTCAATGGCGACATAGTTATTAGCTAGCCTTCCTTTCCGTCGCCTGTCGGTTTAGCAATACCGGTATATGATTGAATCTCACGGTAGTTTCATGTTGAAAGTGGAAGTAAGATAATTAGATTTTTGTATAATTCGCCGCTTTTCCGCTTCCGCTTGTCGCAGAGTGCCGGCGCAAGGTGCACGAGGCCCGTGACGTCACTTCCGCTCATTGTTCCCATGAGGGTGCAAAGTGTTGGGGAGTAGTTTATCAATACTTAACTAAAATTGATTTGCTGGCGATTTGTTACGCATAAATTTTGATCAACTGAACGGCTTTGCCCAATGTAATTTGGTATGGCACTTCTTAGGCATAAGTGTCATACGAAATGTATGGTACCAAGAGCGCGTAACAGTCCTGTTGGTTTTATCGTCCTTGTTCAGTGGCAAAAATGTAGAAACTGGATCAAATTTTCTGCCGCTGAGTATATCTATACTTCTATACTGATATTATAAATGCGAGAAAGTAACTCTGTCTCTCTGTCTGTCTGTTTGTTACCTCTTCACGGAAAAACCGCTCCACCAATATAAATGAAATTTGGCAAGAAGATAGTTCGAAAATTGAAGAATATAAGCTACTTTTTATTCGGGTAAATTGTATAGTTCCCGCGGGATAGCGATAATCGAAATCTACTCAGACGAAGTCGCGGGCAACAGTTAACTATAATTAGGTACTATCAAATGCCCAAATTAACGTCGTATTACGCAAAAAACCACTTGTCAACCAAGACTCTATAAAATACAAAACCTGTCGTCTACGTAGCCAAATTTGGCCGCAATAGAAATAATTTCGTGCTCTAGAACAGACTCGAACCCGCGGCCTTGCCATACTAGCCGCCCACTTGCACTTGTCACTTGTGTGTGCGTGCTGAGAGCATCGAGGTCGCAGGCTCTACATACATGAAAAAAAAAAAGCATTCCGATGAATTGAGAACCTCCTCCTTTTTTTGAAGTCGGTTAAAAATCTGTGACTCGGATAAAATATGATTACGACACGTGTCAAAACATAGCTTCGCACGGTTTTCTCGACTATGAATACATTTTTAATTACAATTGAATGCATTAAGTATAGATATACTTCCGGAATAGACTTCATAATGATGATGAAAATCGCACCAAAATTCCGTTCCGTAGTTTTTCAGTTTATCAGGTTCAGAGAGACAGGGCACGGGGACTTTGTTTTATAGGCATAGTGACAAAACTTTTCGCAATAACTACCTAACAATGTCAGCTAAGCAATTCATAGTTGTGTTTATTTCGAATTTAGGTAGTTTGTCTATTCGTCTGTATTTTCGGGCTGCGCGTGTTGCCACTGACTATTGAACATGTGCACATAAACCAGTGGACTTACTGTCTAACGCACTCAGCTTCGCTTTAGCATCCGCTATTTTTTTCTGTCAAGCAGTGCAAGATAGTGCGAGAAAGAGATTGCGAATGCATAAATATATTTTATGTAATGAATAATATCTTGAACCCTCCTACACGCAAACGTTCAAAAGTTTATGACAACAACTGAAGCCTTCTTGTATACGCGCTCGACTTTACACAAATTTGCAATAACAACACTCATAACAAGTATACTTGCTAAACACGTCCTCTCCGTACCAGCCTGGCAGCGCATCTGTCATTTTCATAGTTCTTTGCGCTGTCAACAGCAAGATTTGAATGTGGAATTGAACCACAGACAAAATCTCCAGCCAGTCGCTAAAAATATACAATCTTCCATTCTCTTATTCCTTCATTGGGTATTAGGTACCTATTTCCATTGAGGCTAAACACAGAAAATTCGCAACGGTTAGCAATTCTTGAATTGCGCTAAGGAGTTGAATCAACAATGCTCAGGTTTTAGGTTAGGTCATTAGTTCATTAACAAATTTCAACACTAAATGGTGTTAAATTGCTATTGTTTATCAGAAAATGTATCCTCGAACGATTTTTGTTTAACTTTTACAATAGCTTGTATCGACTTATTCCGGTCTGAGTCACTAAAGTGCCCAAATTACCTAAAAAATTCTAAGTAGTACCAGCTGCTTTAATACCTACCACTACCAGGAAATCATCATCATCATGTCAGCCGGTTGACGTCCACTGCTGGACATAGGCCTCCCCCGCGGCTCTCCACTCTGACCGGTCTTATGCTTTCCGCATCCACCGCGGTCCCGCGATCTTTACTAAGTCGTCGCTCCATCTTGTTGGAGGCCTACCGACTCGTCTCCCGGTCCGTGGACGCCATTCGAGAACCTTCTGACCCCCATCGGCTATCAGTTCTGCGAGCTATATATGTGCCCCGCCTACTGCCACTTAAGTTTCGCAATTCTTGCAATACCAGCAGATAACAGTGAAAATGCCAAGCATGAGGGGTGTCAACCTTAAGGTACTTTACCCATGTACGAAGTTATTACCTGCTGCAATTATAATCTAACCATAGAGATGAACTAACGAAACCATGACATACGGTTGATGTCATTCACACATCATCATGAGTCATTGTTCGAACACAGATTTAGGAGATGACCATAAATAATCTTAGTTAATTGTTGTTTTAAACTTCTGGTGATTCATTGGAAAAATCGTGTAAGATTTGTTATGCGAATTTGTCTTTTGGGCTCTTGAGTTTTTGTCAATATTAGCTAGATTTGAATGTCTCTGATTATTGATCACTACACTATTGTTTGTTTTATTTTCCGAACTAGTTTGGCTACTGGAAAAAGAACTTAACTTGTGTTTTCTTTGTGGACCTCTAAATTTCATTACTCTCTGGAGCCCTCTCAAAATTAGTTGCCAGCCAATTATATTATGAGTAAAGAGTAAAGATACGTCCTATGCGAGTCCTATGCTCACAAGACAATCGAAAAACATGATCCGAACTTTTTGACATTTGCGCGCAAGTTTGAACCCTATTTGTGTGGCCAAAGAGGCTACAATTTGTACCCTTTTCTGGGACGACATATCTACCTCTTCTTTATTTATATGTAATATCATTGCCAACCCCTGCCGCTTACACGCTTGGCACTGTAAGAGTCCTAATCAAAACCCAGCTTAAAACGGTTAAATTTATCCTTAAATGGGTAATCCAGACATCTAGACGGCCTAAACTGCAGCTATTCCTTTGCCAAGTTCGTTGACTGTCTGCAGAAATCGATAAACCAAGGACAAAGTAGAACCTTATTAAAACCTTTTTCGGCAAATGCGCCGACTGCAGACAATGGGATCAACGACCGTTAAGGCGTGAAAAAAGAAATGTCTGTGCAAGTATTCTATTGTATATCACAAGACAATGTTATGATCAGACAGGAATCCACAGGGCAAAATTTGATGACAGGTAAGGAGTTCCTATATTGATAAGCTCAATTATCGATGCTTGTTCCAAGTGATCACTCCAAGTATTATCGATGCTTGTTCCAAGTGATCACTCCAAGTATTATTGCCGGGTCGCCCATTGCTACCTTGCATTTTCTTTGTACCTTATTTCTGTTTTGTTTATTATGTGGTGTTCATTAAAGAGTTCTTGTATTGTATTGTTCTGCCAACTGGAAGCTAGTTGGTTGTGGATTCTCATTTACGATTCTACAGTGGTTCTTAATCTTAATTAGCTTCTAACTAGCAACCCGAAGGATAACAGTAACTCCACTAATTAATGCGTTCTAACTCGCATTGTCAACTTTCTCTTAACCTTGCTGCCCCCGCGACCAAATAATGGTGCCATAGTGTCAGTGGGATTGGGTTGCCAGGTCAAAACATGATTAAATTAAATCTATCGCTATTTGATACTGGCTACCCACGCTACGACTCTGGGGTTTGCATTGCCATAAAATAAAAAAAAATGAGGTTTGCATTTGGAATACCGACAAAGTCATAGACTGTCGGCACCATTGGACGCCCGTGGGCTGTCGGAGGATGTTTGTATGTGTGTTATACGTGAATTGTCTCTGTGTGCCCGCACTAAGATATCGAGCAAATGCCCGTATCGGAACGATTATGTCGGAAATGTGTGAAAACAGCACACGGTGTCGGTTATCGGGTGTCGACCATCGTGTCGTCCGATACCGATATCGGATCGGATAATGTGGAAACGCTCTTAGTCGCGCGAGCAAAGCCTTGCATTTCCTGCTGCTGAGAAATGCGCTTCCAAGTCGATTCACTATGCATGAAGTGGTATTTACTTCAACAGGTTTCAGTAAATGGCCTTTATTCTTTAGGATCCATCGAGAAGTCAAAACTACGAGTACCATTGTTTTCCTTGTAATCTCCTATTTAACACATACGCTGACATAACTATATTTGCGCTTACTGCATATGCTAATAGGACACTGATGTCTACATACTCGTAAATATGCGGAAATGTAACGAGTTACAGCTATTGTCTAGCTGTCGAGTCTGCTATGCTATGATGTAACTGCACGAAGTCACAGTTAAAATGCAGTACGTGATCTGCTAACAGCTCATAACTCGCCAGCCGATGCACTTGTTTAAGTGCGCCCGCTTGCTCTTCTCCGCTCTTGAGTGGTCTCACGTTTGAGAGTCGCGACAGTGTTTGTAGCGTATTGGAGTTGTTTGTAGAGATTCTATTATTCTGATTGGGCAGCTGTCACTTCCATATAAATTTGGTCTTTTAGGTTGGAATTTTTATGGAAGTGACAGTGCCAAATCGACCACATGGGATCTCTGCGACTGCAACTTTTGCCCGCGACTTCGTCTGCTGCGTAGAGTTCTAATGACACTAGAACACAGAAAGTTATTTCCCGGGATAAAAAGTATTGTGTCTTAAACGAGTTATGCTGTATTGGTTGAGTAACAAACGAACAAACTTAATGTATTTGACATTTGTGATATTAGGATGATAAAGATTGAACAGAACGTGTTAAGTCAAAGGACATAGCCGTGTGCGTTGCTGCAACGTAGGTATGTCATACAGTTCGTAACTAGGTCAGAAATATGATGTCTTATGTATGTAGAGCGTTTGTGCAATACATGTGCAAATTTGCGTATTATTTGTTGTTTGTAGATGAATTGCTGGGTTTATACTATGACTAAGTGGTGCAAACTGGAGTCGCTAAGCGATGCGATTTTGTTTTTGAAGTAACCGCTTTAGACAGTTTTGAATGCAATGGCTTTGGATTAATATTATTCCGGTTTAGTTAACTATTATGCATGGTGGTTTGAAAATACGTATATTTAGATACAGTTTTGTTTTAAATCGAGGACAAAATTGGAGCAATGCTTACCTACGTCCTCAACATATTTATATTTCCTGTAAAAGGAATGTATGTTCGAAGGAGCCTAAACTACAAAAGCGATACCTAACTGCTAAATTCACGCACATTAACTAACATGTTGTAGGTTGTAGGTATGGGTTGGTATTTAGCATTCCAACGCGTTCGGAACACTTTCACTCCAATACCACATTGTAATCTAAACTTTGCTTAAATTATGACGCGAGGTTTTTGAACATCGAAATAAAATTTACTCGTAGCGTAGCACAAAATACGTATAAGGAACAATAACTCATTTTTCTTATGCACAAGCGTACCAAGTGATGTTTTTAGCAAGTTTTTAAACACTCCCCCCCCTCCCCCCTCCCCCTCCCCCTCCCCCTCCCCGTCCCCCTGGTGATACGTAGTGAGGTTTTAGACTCAATGTTCAAACTATAATTTTCCAAAATTTCATTAAGATCGGTTGAAAGAGACACACACAGACAGACAGAGCAATCGTTCGGTGCAATAAGATAGCTATATTAGTTATTCTTTCAAATCTGTTTTGTTTTTCTGTATGTGTCGAAAGAATGTGAATAAATGTCTCTCTCCCTCTTTCTGTCTCAGAGAGAGAGTTACGACAATGCATGTAAGTACTTTCGCTTTTATAATATTAAGTACGGATTGATTGCTGCCATCTTATTTTCCTTAATTTTAATCCAATAAGCATTAATTAGCCTTTGGTAGTGACGAGGAAGCCATTTGGCTTCCTGGTTTTGTGCTTATCTTTTTTGTCCGTTCATTAATTACAAGCCGTTCTCTAAGTAAAGTAATTACGAGTTTACGAGCTGCAAAATATTAAACAATTTATGGGTGTTATGCTCGGGAACCGCTGAATGAGGGTAATTAACGCATTTTAACGATAAAATGCTTCACTTAACTTAGTTATGTATCAGAATTACTAATTACAATTACTGGTCCAATGTAATAAACAATACGTACGCGGGCGTGCACTCTGAGACTTATTCGCCGACCTAGATGTATAATTTACTATTAATTCATTGCTGATGCTCAGTTTTTAACCACCGACGCAAAAAGAGGTGAGTTTATAGTTTGACGTTTCTGTGTCGATGTGTGTGGCATCGTAGCTCTTAAACGGATGGCCCGAATTAGATGGTTTTTCAATCGATTTGAAAGAAACTAAGCCTTGGCTTAAAGCATTACTTAAAGTAGATTTCTATCGAAAAAAAAAAACCTATTTGAATCTGTCTATCCGTTTGGGAGTAACGATGCCCCACCCAGACACAGGTTCAAACTAATGCCTCTATTTTTTAACCAAGACACCCAGCCACTCTATACATAACACTTGTAGAGGTAATTTTTTAAAATATCACTGGTATGTCCTTTTATAGAGTGATTGCGTTTCAAAGTATTTTAGATGATCTTAGATAGTTATCTCCTGGCTCCTAACAATGGCCATTTAAAATGGTAATTCCATTCACAAGCTGTTAAATATTATGACAGTTACGAGTCTGTTATGAACGCAACGTTAAATTATAGCCCAAACAATGGATTTAGTTTTTGTGTGAAGGCGTTTTAAGTTTTGAACATAGATAGGTCTGTAATCTGTAAATGGCAGATGGTTTAGTTTAGATATCTAGACGTCTAACCACTAATTCACACCAGTAGGAAAAATTGTGTAAGTTGCTTTACCCTGCGGCGTTCGGTCGACTACTTCCGAACTCGTTCGCTTCATAGACTCACAATGTCGCAACTCTTATAATATTTCTTATTATTAGTGTGTAGCATAATTATAAAAATTAAGTAGAAAATATTACAGTATCGGTTAGCGTAAGATTCAAAATTTAACACTTGAGTTTGTGATTAGGTCGTCTACTACTACTTAGTCGAAAATGATTTTTTGTCCGATATTCCGACTTACTTATAAGTATGCAATTGTGTATAAAGTATCTTCTGCCCGCCCAACCTGCCTTTAGACTCCTTAGAGCTAATTTCTAATTTGGATATTTAAAAATAAACTAACAATTGTTTCACATTGTTACAGGATCTCATCCCCGTCCAAGACACGGAATCATATCTTCTCAAGACGCAAAACGCGATCACAAATCTACAAGCGAAGCTCAGCTCCCGTCCGTCCATCCCGGCTCAACTTACCTCGAGTCTCATCAGCGAGAAGACGGCTATGTCCCGACTTCCAGTTTCCCAGCTCAGCCGGTCGAACTCGCTGAACTATCGCTTGAGAAGGAAAGAAAACTCGGGTGATAACAGTCCTTTGAGAAGCCCAGGGAACTACGTGATCACTGGCTCTACCAAATTGCCGGACAGCACGAAGATTTTAATAAACAGCGCGTCAAAGTCTCTAGATGCTGAGCGGAGAAGACGCGACTCCAACATGAACAGCCCATCGTCAGACAAAGGGTTGTTGAGCAACAGTTCTGATGACAAAACCATTTCCAACAGACCCCAGTACGATGTAGACGCGATACTCTCGCCGCACAGGAAACACGTTAGGAATAAGTCCTTTGACGGTCCCGTGGAATACTTCAGCAGTGATGCGAGTAACGCGAATACGGTTTGCCTCAAGACTGTTTTAAAGAACAACGCTGAGGCGTACCCGAGAATCGATACGCGTTACCAGGGCGACAAGAAACACCAGAGGGTGGCTAGCGACAGCAAGAAACCTCAGAACTACAACTACTCTGCTTTCGGTTCGTCCATCAAACGCTCTAGCTCCTTCAATACTGTGAACAGAAACAACAATTATCTAGACCCGAGAATAAACTCGCGCCGTTCCAGCGGCCATTCCGAAGAATACAAGGACTGTTCCGATGAATCGGACAACGGATCGTTCGAGAAGTCCCAGGAGTCTAGATACAAGCGCGTTCATAGAGGCAGAATCGATTCGCCAGACTTGAAATCCGTGGCACCTGCGAATTCTCCGAAATGTCCGAATACTCCGGAGATGCACAGGAAATTTGGACCAGGGTTGGTGAGGAATTCTGTGAGGGTGACCAACAAGGAGAGGGTGAGGGCTTCGGAGCCGAGGGAGCCGGTCCAGAAGCCGGTGAGCCACCAGAGCAGGAGGATATCGGAGCCGACGCGCCAGGCCGTGCTGAACCGGCTCACCAAGTCGAGGAGTTCCACTCGGGAGTTCCAACCGAAGCATCAGGATAAAGGTACGTATTTATGCCCTGTATAGAATGTTAGTAATCAAGATGTCGTAGCCAAGTTTAATTCGATATTAAAAATTTGACCCTTGATTACTTGTCTTAGATAGTAAACTCAATATTCTAACCCGAAATATTAGGCAAGTACTAAAGTCGCATGTAAGGATAAAGACATACTTATATTACATCCGTTTACTAAAACAAAGTAACTTGCTGTCAAAAAATAAGGAACAGTCAACTTATGTGATTTATTTACACAACATAAAACGAGTAAAATAATAAATAAAAACCTTGATCTAAATAAAAACTATGATTAAAAAGTATAACTAATAAATAAAATTAAAATAATTGTAGAAAACAGCTCCCCCGCGGCATGGTCCCGAAGATGTTGGCAGCAGGAACAGTTTGTTAACTCTACATTACTTTTAACGTAGGAGCCTTTAGGGGCCTTTTGTTGTTGGAGTGCGTCTGGAATTCAGACTTGAGAAGAAGAGGTTTGGGGGTTTGGGTTCCATACACAATGGCCATGTTATTTGTTGGCTAATAGAGCCGTCATCACTCATCAGACAGCATTAGCATTAGCATGTTCAAAGCGTCAACAAAAAACAGAAAAAAAAAGATTAGCCTTTAGGAAGTCAGAAAACTTTTGCGGTACAAGTAGAGATTCAACGCATACAAAACAAACTTGCAAACACCTATTAAAAATAACGCGTGTACGATTGATTGCGAGAACTTCAAAAACCGTGGCCAATTGAATTACTTACTGTTGCAGACCGCTTGCGGTTTACGCAGCTTACGCAACGCTACGCATCAGATACGCAACATACGCGGTATCAAAGTAACTCTAGTTCAAAAACCCCCTACGATTTCATAGTGAAACTAGCTTATACCCCGTGAAGTATTTTAAAATGGGCTAGTTTCCTATCCCGTGGGAATTTCGAAAAATCCCTTCTTAGGGTGCCTTTCCACCAGAGATGTGCTATGCTACGTTGGTATGGATGAGCTGATATCCATAAATCATATTCATTGCTCCACATAGCATAGCAGTGGTAGAAACGGGTGCAATGAATACGATTGGTGGATATCAAACGCATCCATAGCAACGTAGCATAGCACATCTCTTGTGGAAAGGCACCATTAATGCACCTCTAGGATACTCAAGTTTCTAAACCCAGTGGTTTAGGCTGTGCGTTGTCTGTCAGTCAGTCAGTCACGGTATTGTTTTATAGGTATAGATAAGCGGATCTCTCACGTATAATAAGTCGAATTTAGCCCGTCCAGCCCGGAAAGGAATGGAGATGGAGAGGTTAACGCGCTATTTCCCCTCTGAGGGTCGAGTACGACTTTACGAAAGCTGCGTACCGTAAAATCGAATAGTAAACGTTGTCGAGTTTGTATGACGTTTGGAACAGCGCCCGCCCGTGAGCGTATTTGGAACTAAAATTTAGTATGAGGGTTTTCGATCTCGATACGATAACCGTAACGTTACGCAGCATTCGTATAGTCGTGCTCGACCCTCTGCTAAAAAATCCAAAAGGCACAGGGCCAGTTGATTGTGTGCGTGTTTTTGGCATTTGTGTGACAGTTTTGTTTTAGTGTGAGTTTGTAGGAACGTAACAAATTTTGTCAGGAGCGTAGGCGTGTGCTGTACGTGTGTGTTCCTCGTCCCTCTCGAAAAGTGGCAGAATAGTTGTAGTGCACAGA
The DNA here is from genome assembly GCA_963691665.1 of Clepsis dumicolana. Lineage (NCBI taxonomy): Eukaryota > Metazoa > Arthropoda > Insecta > Lepidoptera > Tortricidae > Clepsis > Clepsis dumicolana. Next base: position 2,150,957 of record OY829529.1, read on the forward strand.
TATAAGCCAAAGGCGCCTCCCGTCTGTCTGCTTTATGGGTGCGGAATAAGTCTAATGGCTACAGCAGACTTATTATTTTAAGGGAACTCAACATTGTATAGAAATTGACAGTCCTCTGGGTTATATCGCAATAGGGTTGTTGACTGCTGTCAAAATAAATTCATTTTACATTTTCACTTATCAAGCTTCCGAAAATACTCATAAAAACCGAGGCCTCACTTATTACTGCAATTAAAACGATTTTTAATTTAACAAAACTAATAAAAGGCGGAGGGTTTACTGAAGATCATGACGTCATAGTTCTGTAATTAAATATCTGCAAACTTCATACTAACGGTTCCGATTTTTTTTAAACCGACAAGTAAGCAAGTGGGTCACCTGATGGTAAATGATCACTGCCCATAGACACCCGCAACCCCGGAGGGTTTGCAGATGCGTCGCCAACCTAGAGAGCTAAGATGAAATGCCTCTTGTGCCCGTAATTACACCGGCAGTCTTACTCACACCGGAACACAACAGTGCAAGCACTGCTGCTTAGCGATCAAATCGTTTGACCAAGAGGAAACGCCCCTATTGCTACACCCAATGTTATTGACGATTGAAGTCGATCACCTCAGCAATTAGAAGTGCAGTTGCCAAACTAAATGCCGTACAATACAATGGCCGCGGCGCAGCCTCGGGCCGCGACCAATGCTCGATCGAAGCTTGCGGTTTATAGTGTGGCATTGCGCAAGACGATGTTACTGTGGCATCAATGATATTATTAGTAAAGATACGTCATATGCTCGCAAGACAATCAAAAAACATGCTCCGAACATTTTGACATATGCGCGCAAGTTTCGACCTTATTGAGAGAGATTGTAGCCAGAGAGGCTACAAATTGTAGCTTTTTCTGCGCTTCATTTTTGGCGTGCTTTCTTATATGTAATATCATTGGTGGTCATGTTAAAAGTTACTGTGGTCGTTAGACCGTAAATATACCATTAGTATGATCTTATCGAGGACTCTCAAAGGGGAATGGCAAGAGCTACCTATGCTTGGAGTATCCCTGCGATACGGCGGAGTCGGAAAGAGCTACCTATGCTTGGAGTATCCCTGCGATACGGCGGAGTCGGAAAGAGCTACCTATGCTTGGAGTATCCCTGCGATACGGCGGAGTCGGAAAGAGCTACCTATGCTTGGAGTATCCCTGCGATACGGCGGAGTCGGCCCCCGCGGGGGACAGGGAAGCTCGCGCCGGCTCACCGCTTTTGGTTTCATTGTCATTTTATCACTAATGTATTAAAAACCGGCCAAGTGCGAGTCGGACTCGCGCACGAGGGTTCCGTAGAAAGATTTTTACGCTTGTCCCCAGTGTTTTAAGAAGTCCAGTGTTAGCAGAGCCCTGCTCCTAAGCAAAATATACGCAGTGTGGGGTCAACTTATATTGGTCTTTGAAATCTACAGACAGACATAAATTTTTAAGATTTTGAGACTTTCCCGAGTGGTTGTGCTATAAGAGCTACCTTCATACCAAATTTCAAGTTTCTAGGACATCTGAAAGTACCCTTTAGGTTATTTAAAATCGGCAATTTGTATGGAAATGGTTTTTTTAATGACTGTATCTTTTGATTGCGTTGACTTAGAAGGTTGATTCACGGCTTTAAGGGACCGCAGGCTTGAGTATTTGATATTAATTTCAGCATTCTACCTCCACGCGTTACAGAGAAAAAGGGTCTTGACAGACAGACAGACAGACAGACGGACAACAAAGTGATCCTATAAGGGTTCCGTTTTTCCTTTTAAGGTACGGAACCCTAAAAACGTAATTTTCACTCGTCCCGAGTCTCGACCCTCGCCTGACGGTTCGGACCTAGACCTCTCGGGAGTTTGGGACTCGTGCATAATGACATACTTTCCGCACTTACATCAAAAAGTACTATTCTCTTTTTTCAGGTCAAAAGAAACCCAGCCAGTACCGGTCGTCGTCTGCGCTGGCCAGCAAGGAGGTGGAGTTCAGCAACTGGAAGAAGCGATCGTCCTACGACCCGATGAAGGCGGCCCAGGAGGGAAGGAGAAAGCAGATGGCCAAGCGGCAGGAGTGCAACAAGGACGACTTGAGCTCGCCCAGGTATTTTAAATAAAGAAGCGTCTGATTTTTTTACTTCACAAACGGCCAGGATTGGCCAGTATTTTGGAAGCTATGCGATTGTGTGCCTTGTCATATATGTTTGAAATAGGCGCCTTGAGCACTTTTGACTGGTAAAATTAAAGAATCCTTACATTTTAAGGTTAATTCTTTAATATTACCTGAAACTGTTTCTGTAGTCTGATGGTATTATTTTGTAAAAGGGTTTCTGGAAAAAAGGAACCCTTATAGTGGCATCGTGTCTGTCTGTCTGTCCGCGGTTTAGCTCAGATCCGTATTAGAAAGTTGTAATTTTGCAGGTAGTTAGAATAAGATCCTGTCAAAAATTTTTTTTTCTTTTGCCTCCCCTGTAATAGCCTAGTGGTTTACCTATAGCTTCTAAAGCAGAGGGTCGTGGGTTCAAACCCCGAGTCGCACCTCTGATTTTTTCTGAATTTGTGTGCGAAATTACATTTGTAATTTGTCATGAGCTTTTCGGTGAAAGAAAACATCGTGAAGAAACCTACACACTCCTGCGAAGCAATTCAATGATGTGTGTGTGAATGTGAAGTTTCCAATCCGCACTGGGCCCGCATGGGAACTATATATAGCCCAAGCTCTCTCATTCTGAGATTCATTCTGTGCTCAGCAGTGGGACGTAAAAAAAAGGCTGGTAATGATGATGATGATGATGCCCTCCCCTGTAAAGTGGGGATGATTTTAAAATCTTAATTATTCAACCTCCCAGCCACTCCTCCCCCGTGCACCGCTCGCAATCGTTCCACACGACCAACATGGCGGGGCTGGAGACGCTGGACTACTCGTCGGAGGAGGAGCCCGTGCCCACGCTGCCCGCCGACCCCACGGGCCCGCTGCCCACGGACCCCTTGGGCCCCATGGTCACGTCCACGCACTCCGACATCCTGGACCTGAGGCCCAACTTCCGGGAGAGCCTACGGCGGCAGGCGGTCAGCAATGACGTGGTCATGGCCAGGGAGTACGTCACGGGATTTCAGGTCAGTGATGGCAGGAAAAAGGATTTCGTGATTGGGTCAATTAACTTTAAGTGTTTCTCGTTGCCATGGCGACGTCTCCTCGGTCACACTCATTAAAAGTATGATTTTCTAGGGTACAAATCCACTAAAAGTTAGGAGTTGTAACAGTTATTAAGCCTATTCTATAAAAGTTTTTTTTGCTCACCGTTAAGCTACGTTGATGCACCAACGTTTTGAATGAATAATTGTGGAATTGTTATTGTAGAAATTACATGTTGTACGTAAACTCTTTCTTTGGATTCAAAATCTGCTGTTTTTAATAAATCTTGCGATTGATCTTAAAAAAGGGATTCTTAATAAGATTGTAACTGATTGTACTAAATGACATTTCATAGTAATAATCTAATATTCCGCTCTTTTAGATGTACACATATTTTTCCTTGGAAATGTCAAACGAAAAACAAAAATTCCAACCAATATTTTAACGTTGTCCAAAATCGCTTCAGGTCAACAAACCCCAAGAGAAACTGAAGCGCAGTCTACACACGGACAAGCGGAAAACATTTATCATAGACGACATCACGCCCACCAAAGACAACATAGACTTCCTGTCCAAAGCGGAAGCCATAGACAAGAGGAAGACCTTCATACTGGACAGCGACACGTCGACCACGAACGGCAGTAGTCCGCGAAATTCGTCCATCTTCAGTCACGAGAAGAGTCTGACCACTGGGACCAGCGACACGGAGGGCGAGAGCGGGACAGACAGCGCGCCCGTCGTGCTGCGGCCGGGGAGGAAACCCGCGCCGCCCAAGCAGAGGTAACGACCACATTATAATGGTTATTTGTTATTTGTAAGGAATCCGAGCCGTGGCGAGGGTTTCCATCGTCACGAGCTTGTAAAACCTTGCCAACCGTCTATCATACGACATTTTTCAATAAATTTGTTAGAAAACAGCTAATTATACAACACAAATTAAAAAATAAACACAAGTTAAAATCGCGCCCTTATGAAGCGTGCATGCAAGACAGCCGAGGAAATCACTGGCACAAGAGGCATTTCAAATTAGCCCTCTAGGTTAACAACGCAGGTGAAAACCCGGTGGGGTCGCGGGTGTCTATGGGCAATGGTGATCACTTACCATTAGCTGACCCACTTGTTCTACCTTCCTTAAAAAACCGGGAGGTATTTAAAACTGTGACGAATCGCATGTGCCGGCTGTGGCACATGGTTCTCTCGATCGTGCCGATAGCGTTAGAATGCTGCGCTATCGATATCACGCGCAGGCGATCCAGATAAGCATCATCATCATCATCATCATCATCACCACCAGCCTTTTTTACGTCCCACTGCTGGGCACAGGCCTCCTCTCAGAATGAGAGTGCCTGGGCTATAGTTCCTACGCGGGCCCAGTGCGGATTGGGAACTTTCACACACATCATTGAATTGCTTCGCAGGAGTGTGCAGGTTTCCTCACGATGTTTTCCTTCACCGAAAAGCTCATGATAAATTACAAATCTAATTCCGCACATAAATTTCGAAAAGCTCAGAGGTGCGAGCCGGGGTTTGAACCCACGACCCTCTGCTTGAGGGGCCATAGGTCAAACCACTAGGCTATCACGGCAGATAAGCATAGTATTAGATAATCACGGAAATACTGTCGTGATGATTAAACCAGTTCAAAAGATCCCGACGAAGGCATTTTGATTCAACCGAGAATCCCCTGAAGTGGTGACTCCGAGAGACCGCCGACCTTTGGTGGTGACCCCGGCCTAAATCGCCTCGAAATCGGATCGCTTGCGCGTGATATCGATAGCGCAGCATTCTAACACTATCGGCACGATCGAGATAACCATGTGCCGCAGCCGGCACAACTCTAGTAACTGGTTACCACGTCCAGGTACAGCGGTGACTACTCAATGTCATCGTCCACCACCTCGCTCAAGAAGGCCCCGGTGCAGCCGCGCTACCTGGACATATCGCGCTACAAGCCCGAGGCGTCGCCGCGCGGCAGGCCCGGCGGGCCCGCGCCGCAGCACGAGCGCCCGCTCGGCGCCAGCAAGGGCAGCGCGCAGCACTACGAAATGGGTGAGTCATTGGTTCAACAGTAGTTGCCCTAAAGTCGTTCCCTGAGGTACATTTACACATACCATAAGTCGTCTATGATGCGTTCAGAAACCGTAGAAAATGACCAGCGTTTCAGCATGTCGTCGATTGCTCGCCGGCAGCAGTAATTTCGTTATCAAATTCGATGTCGTTAAAAGTTTCAAATTTGAAACGTCTTCAAAGACTAACATAATTTACAATAAGAAAAAACGAAACGTCACCTCGGTATGTTTGTCTATGATTAAAAAAACAGTCAAAATCGTGACAGGTATGTGTATGATGTATGCCTTCGGCTTCTGAACCCATCTTAGAGTACTTATAATATGTGTGTAGATGAAGTAATGTATGCAACTCCACTTAATTAGGCGTTTAAACACTCGTGTGATCCTATTATGAAACTCAGCTTAAAACACACTCACGTTTTAAGCACCCTCATTATGTAGCAGTTGCGTAAACTACTATAGTGATTCTTTGTGTCAAGCCGAGTTTAAGAAAGGCAACGCAATGTGTTAATTACATGAACTCATAAGATGCTACTGTTTTCTTCGTTGCAGAACAAAAGAAGCAGGAATTAGAGAAGTGGAAACGCAGGGCTTCGTACGACCCGCGTAAGGCGGCCGCTCTCGGCAAGTCGCCCGCGGCCAAGGCGCCTCCAAAGACCGCCAGGTGAGACCCAACTTTATGGAAGGCATTGTCAAACTTATTGTCCATACAGTGCCCGCAACTTGTCTGGTCAGGACTGGAAATAATGTCGCAATCACATTAATGACATTTTTCAACCAACAGTGTACAGTTTTTTTTTATCTTTCTTTTTTGAAGGCTTGAGCCGCTTTGCGGCTATATCGGTAATCGGTACTGTAAAATGAATCGGAAACTTACAAAATAAGATTTTTAAAACAGTGTTTCATTCACCATAGACAAGTCAACCAGATTTTTTTTTATAATTTCATTTTATTTACAAGTCTTCTTCATCTGTACACCTCATTTACTGTATTCGGTTTATAACTTATACGGGATGTTTAGAGATTCTAGTTCCGGGACTCCGTCTATGTTTCATATACTTACTTAGTTCAATCCCGGGAGAAGAGTCTTTAACACGCTAAGATTAGAAATAACTAAAATGGGACCTCAAGTGTTGATTGAATACTCTAATTTTTAATAGGTACATTTTAACAATCTTAAATCATAATGTTTTTATTAGGTATATGTCCTAACCTTACATTTCGTCTCTTTTGTAACTGTAACATCTAAAAGGGACTGTAACTTTATTTTTTTTTAATTTACTTTTTAATAATTTCCACTTAATTTTCCTCGTAATCAAACTAATGTTAACATTTCGTCGGATTCTAGAGCGTGACAGGTGTCAAAATGCATGCAATTCTGCGTAGTGACGCGAAGATGACGTTGTCAGTAAGGTTAGTCAAATGTCAATTTGACAGTTGTGGCGTCCGGATATTGACACTGTACTGTCACAGCACTGCATACGTTGGTGTTACGCTTCCAATTAGCTTTGACGCAATAACCCCTTCTATCCATGGAACGTCTTGAGCACTCGTTACGTATAAACCTCATTTAATTTTTGACTGCAATTTTGATATTTCAGAAATGAACAGTCAGAGATGCGGTTAGTGTATCTGTAATTTATAATGAGGTTATAACAAATTTCTGATTCTGATATATAATTGTGTCTCTGTCAAGTATATCATGGATAGCATAAGCTTTCTTGATTCCCTTTTATTAACATTATTATTTTGTTCAACTAACCGGTACATCAAGGTTATTACCTTAAAACAAGTTTAAAATTTTGCTTATTAACTAATGTTAACCTAACATGATTAAGTATATTTTTATATTATAATAACCTTTTGAAAGCAGCTTACTAAACCTAAATATTTAAAAAAGGATAGGATATCTATAAATTTCTTAGCTACCTATTTATTTCAAGTCTACTGAAAAGTGGGTTATAAACCGTTTGGAATAATCAAATTGTCTGCCTACTTCGGTTCGGAGGCCTAAAGCGAACTCGAAATCCAAAAAAATATTGGTTTTAGAACTGCCTGGTCGATTTTTTGGGCGCTTTTATATTTCTTATGACGGCACGCTCCATTGCTACAGCTGCCACATTTGCCTGGAATATTATAAAAAAAAAAAATTGTCACATGGTCTATAATTGTTAGAAACAATTTTCTTAATAAACTATGGTATATGAAAGCGCTCTTTCGATTGGAGTCTTTATTTTATTTCCCACTGGATGTTGCACTTACCACTTCTAAATAGACCTCTATAATATCATCATCTATAATATAAATATCACAGACACGCGTCTTGTATATTTCCGCCTCTGTGTAAATAACACTGCACTAAATTCTAAAACACGTCTTTGCATATTGTCAATCTGAGCACTTATTCATTTCACTTTAATTAAATTTGATATTATGTTATTAAAGTAAAGTAAGTTTCTCAAACATGCAATAAAATATTGACGTTAAATGTTTCTTAAAATAGACTGCGAAGTATCAAATTTGGGGCGCGGTTATACATGAGGTCTATTACAGGAAAGTCATCGTCTTTTGTTTCAATGTCAATTTGTAACACGGGGTATCCATGGGGTAGGCCATTCAAAAAATGAATTTCAGTTGAAAATAGAACGAATTAAGTACCGTCGAGGAAATTAATTCCTGGCCCACCATGGAACCTTTTCACAGTAAACGTCATAGTGTAATCGCATAGCTTGACAAGGAAAATCGATATGACGTTTACTATGAAAATGTTCTATGGCGGATCAGGAATTAATTTCCTCGACTGTACGTGTAATAAGTGCTGGTTATAATTCAAGTCTAGTTTAGTATTAGCCGCCTTACGAATAAAACATTGATTTCTTGAAGTTTTATTTTATTTTGTTGCCTGTTTGGGAAACACACCATGCAATCTCAGCGTGAAACGAGATTGCTCTCGCATCTATATCTACTGTTATTGAACTACTTACATCCGAAGGAGTCAGAAAGAAGATTAGGTATAGCAAAATTTGAGTAACAGCTATGCAAATAATAAATTCACATAACTACATACAAACATAGTAGCAGCTGTTGTACTCAGAAACGTTGATTAATTTTTTTTTCTATCTCACCGACGTTTTTCCAGACAAAACTGAAAATGGTACGAGCAGTTAATTGACGTCTCTGGAATGCGACAGCAAAGCCTTCTTTTCTAAACTTCAGTGTTTATTAATTTTTAGAAGATGCGAACTATTAGATGGGTTCATCTACGTTCCGAAGTTCCAAAGTCAACAATGACTTTATAAAACGTGTCATTTTTGAATTACCTCTGCCATAGACTTATATAGTACCTATAGACAAGCCCTACTGGCCAGTTTTGTGGCACTAATTAGTGTCAACGATATGTGCTGCGCACACATCCGGCGCACGTTCCTGTGTTCAAAGTATTTCAAAAGGCATACTCTATGTTTTTATCAATGGTTACTGCCGAATCGGTAAGACGGGTAATTTGAATACTTACATGGAACATTTTCAACAACAAAACCGTTTTCTTATTTCAGTAGCGTCCTAAGATCTCAGTCGTTCCACGGTCCGATGCTAACGGCGAGCCGCTACCAGCCGCCGCCTCACATAGCGGAAACCTACGACGCTTCCAGCGACAACGACTTTTGATTGCACGGCACAGTCAAGGCTGAAAATAAATCGTACAACGTCGCAAAATACCGTACGACTTTATTCGAGGGTCTGTGGAGATAATTTTGGGATTTGGTGTAGAATTAACCTTGACTGTAGTGTTGGCAGTTTCACTTTGCTCAGATTCGTCTATTCGGGTTGTTGGCGGGTGTTGCCACATCGTAGCATGAACTGTCAAAGTACGTGCCTGTTAAAATGAAGTCAAATTGTTTGTCATTATTCGTACTGACTTACGCGCACTTTGCAACGATGTGGCAGACGAAACCCGCTGATTGGTTGTTGCTATGGTTGTTGCTATAATTTTCTTCTACGAATCAGTTTACTTACAGCAAAAAATTCCAACGCTCAAATATCCAGCTCCCAAACATACCTACCTTTTCCGTAACATTTTTTTAAACACCATAAACCGGTATTCTAGGATTTCAGTATTATGGTAAACTGATGTATTGATATACCGAAACCCGAACGCCCATAATGATTTCATCTCCACCGTTTACGTGAAAGAAAAAGAGATGCAACATGTATCTTATATTATATTATTATCGAAGGCAAAGTGAAAGGTTAACGATACGTGCAAAAACGACGGCGCAATGTGATAGTGTGATTGGAAAATGAATCGGAATGCTTGGTTGCGTTTTGTTTTTGGCGCGAAATTTTGAAGGCATTTTTGCTGAGCTATAATGAAATTTAAATAAGAAAACAGTAAAGTTTTATCAGATTGATTGTAGTTTATTTATTTACTTTGATGATATTAGATTTATTTAAGCGATATAACCGATAAGTTGATTTGCAATACGCTTGTCTATAAAAAAATAAAAACGCCATTTTGAAAGATTTTTGGCGCCAAATACAGAACGACAACATGATGTTAAATGAGACTGTTGTGCGTGGTTATATACAAGTCATACTTTTTATTATTTTGACAACTTTTTGTATTAAGCTAGGGATGAGGCAATTTTTCGTTTATTTACATCTTCATTACGCACTTAGATTGAAATTTATTTAGAAGTTTATGGAATATCGAACAGTTTTTGGTTTTACACTATTTTGATAAGTTCAGCTGCTACATTCAATGAAATTTCTGTTCTAAAAATTTACTGGTTTGATGTTAAATTTTATTGTAATAATGTAGTATCTTTCTGTTATCAAAAATATGGAATTGTTGTTATAGTTGAATGTATTTGAAAAGATTGTTTGATATAGTTGATCGGAATCACTTAAAGTGTAGGTATCGTAAGAGATTTTTTTATACTTATATCCAAATGTGTAGATGATTCGTATTTATAAATGCAATGTTTGCTGAAGTTGGCCCTCTTTTTGCCTTATTCCATATGGGAGAAATTAGTAGTTGCAAGCAGGGCAGCCAACTTAGACATGTATTTAAAAACATTGTGTTTATGAATAAAGTTGTATGTCCATTATTGCTCATATCACTCGTACATCGATGTTTTATTATATAAGCTAGTATTCAATATGTATTATTTGTTGTAGTGAAACCTAGGTTTTTTTCGTTAGTGCAATAATATTCATCACATTTTTTCCAATGAACAAGTACATAATAAATAAGATCAAAATAGTGGCTAAAGGATTTTATCGCGGTTGCTGTTTTTGTATGTTGCTATGAAATATTTATGCTTGAAATACTCAGGTTATAAAAATATTGAAGATAATGTATTAGTGTAATAGTTGTCGAAAGCTTTACGATTAAATATTATTTTGTGGCAATATGTAATTTAGGCGCATAATTAAGATTATCGAGAGCAAAGTTATCTTTTAATTATCTCTCCTTCGAGATTATTTTGCTTTTCTCGCCACAGAATTGTAATAAAGGAACTACTTGAAATTGAGAAATAAAATGTGTAGTTTTGCCTTTAAATTTTTATGCTCCCTGCCAGACATTGCTTAGAAAGTTGTGAGACACTATTAAAAGTCACAACATTGGCATATGGATCATTAGACGGGATGTTGCAAAATTGCGTTTGTATTATTTCAATCCAAAAGTGATCTCTTTAATGTATTATATTATTTTCTTCTACGTCTATCCGTTTTTAAGATCTGTTGCAAAACGAAGTTTTCTGAATTTTGAGTAGTTATAATAGTAATACAGTCATGATTAAGTTTCATAAATAATTGTAAACGCGTCGGCGGTTCCGTATTTGTATTGATTGATGTTTAGCATTTCGTAAAAAAATAATATTTAACAAGAAATTAATAAAAGATTGGAAGCAATTAGCTCTTTTACTCACTATAACCTATTCTCACTGACAGCTACACTAAATATCGGCACCTATCACCAAAATGTAACTACGTGAATAATTTTGTTTAGCTATTGCCTTATTGGCTTTTTCAGTGCTAAATAGCATTGTTGTCTTTTTATGGTTATTAACTATGTAAATATAACATTACAAAAAAACGTGTTCGTAGATTGGGTACAAAGTTCCAAAAAAATACTATAGTTATGTAGGTAAGTATCTATTGTGTAGTGAAAAACCTGTGCTCATGTGTTTGGCCTTATATAATGTTAAAAGGAGTAAATAAAATAACCGATATTACATTTATTATTAATGATTTTATTCTTGAATATCAATTACAGTTTTTTGTTTTTATTTTTATTTTATAAATTTACACATAACTTAATACTTTTGTTATTTATTACAATCGTATAATAGTGTTTTCCTAAGTAGCATATTTATATACCCTTACGTCTAAATATAATCGCTGATATTAAATTGGTAGTGGACACTATACATCGCATTCTCAACAATAGAAAACAAAAGAGTTGCTTCACAAAGGACAATTTTCAGTTTCGTTGTTTCAAACCAGTATAAATACTGTGATTTTGTTCAGAATAAATGATTAGCGATGAATAACATTTCATAGTCACTTGCTTCAATAAAGGAACTTATTAGAGGATGTCTTTCTTCGCTATACATACTTCACAACCACATGTAACACGTATTTTGTTCAAATATTTTTTTTAGAATTTTCTCTAATTCGAAAATAATATTTCTAAATTGAGCAACTTTACAGAAGTGACAGTAGAACGTTATTCGTCTAGTAATAATGTTATTTTTTAACTATGAAATGACTGCACTTTTTTTAATTTTTTCATTGACTCCCTCTAATAATATCGCGTATTTTGAAATTAAGAAGTTAATAGTTATGCGATGACCATCTTTGACGCTGGCATTTGCATATTAATGTACTTACTGAAATATTTCAAACTGTTTTTTTTTTCAACTGACTGCAATTTGACCTACGAAAATTTAAGAGTTCAGACAATTTTTGAATAATTTATTGAATTTTAATTAATTCGCATTTGGCCTTACAATTTGTCAACCATTCTTTTCATAAACGCAGCGTTGTGTTCTGAAATATTTTAGAAAATACAGCATATAATTCATATAATTCGTTAACAAACGGTCTTAAATAATGCCGTTCAAAAAAATTTAAGCATTACTCCCACAGAGTACAAAGAATGAGATCCTCGACCGAAAGATAAAGGTTTAGAATTACAACAAAATATACCACGATACCCTGCCATTTCATGCCTCAATAATACCTAACAACTAATTCTCCTAAATGCAAACAAAAAGGCAGTGAAACAATAAAAATGGCACTACTCTGTTTAAAAACAATGAAACAAGGTAATTCCTTCTTATTCTATCTTACGGTTTAGTTAAAGCATTCCACTTATTTATTACACACTTTTTTTTAAATATTCTCATACAAATAGATAGAATTCTATTTCTCTCACTAATTAAATAACCTTTTTTTTTGTCATGTGACCTATTTTATTTAACACGGGTGATTCAAAATTATTTGTATATATAATAATTTATTTTTGTGAGCGCAGGTTTTTTACCAACACCCGTATACTTAACGAAATTTAAACTAAAACAACAAAACAGATGCATCTATATCTATATTTATCAATAACGGTTTATAATTATCGAGTATATACGGGTGGACGTTTACTGAATGACTACTTTTTATATTATTTACAAACATTTTAAGCCGCTACATTTAATCTAGATCACCTAGGAATAAAAACAGGTAATGGATAGAGCTATTAGCTCGTTAATAAAACCTCTTTTCTAATTGATACAAATAATTTAATCATTTCAAAAATCAACTCATGTTTAAACAACAATATAACATTCATTTATTATTTTTACCTTTATACATATTAAATTCTGAACGTAATAATATAGCTGAAAAAATTATTCGCGATCTCCTCACTGAGGATTATGACGTCGTTTTTCAATAACTTTTTAAGTAAAAAAAACTTTTAAGTGCAGATTCTCAGTATTTATTTGACACTCTGATGCAATTTAAACGGGACGACCAAACAATGCTAAATCAAGAGGATTAAGAGTATAAATGGTATTCGTTTTTTGGAGTCTGTTAAAATTAGAAATAAAAAAAATTACATGTAGAGGGTTTTCTGCTATTTCACAAGCCGAAGGTTTGTTCTCATTTATTTTTTAACAAGTAGGTAGAATTTAAAATTGTTTTATTTCGGTCTAATTTAACGAATATAAATATACATTTTAATTCGTTTCGATGATCTTAATCATAATTATAAATTCAAGCTACTCCTATGACTGTAACCGTGTACTGTGCGTTTGATTTCTCAATATGTTTAATTATTTATTATGGCCAACAAAACGAATTGTTAGGAGTTACTAATTCTCTCAAAAAATGGGTGAATTTAAGGGCATTACATTTTTTTGAACGCATCCCTAAATTCACCCAAAAACAAAAGGCTACCAAGCTGTACTACTAAAATAATGCAGGTAAGTATATTATAAAACCTTCTTATAACATATTATTCTGGATAGAATACCTACGTAGAAAACCTAAGTTTTATTTTACTTTGGCCTACCGCTGGCAAAATATTGAGCAAATTGAGCAACAATAAACTATTCAACTATGTATAAGCGAATCAGGAAGCCATTTGTCCAAACGAATACATTTATAAAAACAAATGTTTGTACACATCGACAAAAATACATCTCGAAATAATCTTTACTCACATTTACTAGCTTATCGTAGATGTAAAATTATATTTACAGTTTAGGTTCTTTAGACTAATTCTATAGTTTTCATTTTAGAGTTTTCAACGGCGATGCACGCCACATCACACAACCAATGGCGTTCCACTAACAACTAATTTCGGACTCTGCGAACTCCCCGTTGCTACCCTGTTTTATAACTTTCCTGTCACCAACCACTATGTCAGCACAGTTTTTGTTTTTCTGGTTGTTTATTTGGTTTTGTGCATTCCCCCCGGAGCCCGACGAGGCATTATCGCTGTCCGCGTAGGGGACATCAGTCATGGGTCCATTCAGTAAGCTAGCGGCTGAATTTGACTGTTTTAGCCTAGCTTTTTCTTCTTTCGGCTCTTCTTTAGGGCTCTGCAGATCGTGGATGACTGCCTTCTTAGGATCAATTTGAATCGTTTTAGATTCGGACAGCTTGTTAGGGGTCACTACGTTAATGTAAGGGGGTAGGATGTTCATTGTGTTCAGATTGACGGAGCCACTGTTCTTCTTCAGCGCGTTTAAGTTCTGCTCTAGCTGCGCTGCGTCGAGACACAACGGCTTTGGTTTTAGTTTCGGGGGCTCCGGGCTGGCCCACGCGTTGGCCCTCGGCGGGTCCGGCGACGCGATCGGCGCGGGCTTGCGCTCCGGCACGAGGCTGCTCTTGTGGTTGGTCTTGTCTATGACGTTGACGTTGGCTTCTATTGCTTTGGAGAGAGCGTTCTCTGGCGGCTTTGGAGACGTTGGGGTTATGCTGATTAGCTTATCGACCTGCGTGCAGATAACTAATTAACAAACAGCACGTTCACGTCTTGAAATAATTAGATCACTCACGTCTTTTAGTAAAAATGTTTCGTGATCTTCTCCAATGAGGAGCAAAGCTTTGAAACAATGCGAGAGTGGCCTGTTTATTTCAATACGTCTCAGTCTTTAGGTCAGAAACCTGTAAAGCGACCATTGGGATTCAAGGTCGAGGGTACCTAAGTTTTTTTTATATGACAAAGAAGGCAAACGAGCAAGTGGGTTACCTGGTGGTAAGTGATCACCACTACCCCGGGGGGTTTGCAGATGCGCTGCCAACTCAGAGAGCTAAGATGAAATGCCTCTTGTGCCCGTAATTACACCGGCCGTCTTACTATCCACACCGGAATACAACAGTGCAAGCACTGCTGCTTAGCGGTGGGATTAGCGAGTAAGATGGTGGCAGCGATCCGGACGGACTTCGTACAAAGTCCTACCACCTGCAAAACCTAATATTGAAAATGTACAAATAGAATCATAAAGTAGTGAATCCGGTAAGACGTATAGTCTAGACGGGCGTGCAGACAGTCGTGATGGAGTAAACGTCACCTTTATTTTTGGATGGTTATTTATAAAACGCCTGTCTGTTACTGCTTGAGAAATGGAGTTTACCTCTAGTTAGTTTTTCCCTTCAATGCAAATGTCAAAATTCAAAAGAGCTAAAGTGACTAACGCGTGTATGCGGGAAGTAAAAAAACTGCATTCAAGTCTCTTTTATTTTAACACATACAAATTTTTGAGATTGCAAAAAAAAAAATGGAAAAAGAGCCGTGTTAGTCACGGTTTTGAAGAAATAAACTCAAAATGAAAAAAAAAATACCGGTTCTCATGAAATTTTATGATCAGATTCGATATTTAAACGGTTTTTTTATGTCCATTCGTTTTTTTTTTCGAATGGTGTTCAAAAATGAGCTGGCGAGGGCTACACAGTTCACAGAGGCTAACAGACAAGAATAATGTTTTTTGTGGGAGGGAAATGGCGCGTTGTTATCTTTTGTGTATGGTTCTGTGGTACTGACCGCCGGCCCGCGGTGCTGCCGCGGCGAGGCGCGCTCGGAGAACGAGGTCTCCCACACGGCGGCCGTCGGCTCGTCGCCCGCCGAGTCCGAGTCCATGGAGCCGCCCTCCACGGAACTTAGCAACCTGTGCATATTTTAGTCATTTACGACGACCGAATAGCCCAGTGGTTAGAGACCCTGACTATGAAGCTTTAGGTCCCGGGATCGAATCCCGGTCGAGGCAGATGTTTGTATGATGAATACGTATATTTGTTCTCGAGTCTTGGATGTTTAATATGTATATAAGTATGTATTTATCAATACAAGTATGTTAAAACGTTGTCTAGTACCCATAGTACAGGCTTTCCCTAGTTTGGGACTAGGTCAATTGGTGTCAAATTGTCCCATGGTATTTATTTCTTATTTAAGGGTGCCCTACGTGCGAATGACCTCCGATCGGTAGCTCTTTACTTTTCCGTGTTTTACATGTCTCATTTATTTATTTATTTTCGGAGAACCTACAGCTACAAATTACAGAGTAGGTTATTTCTATAGTAACATTCGAAGCAAATTACAGGATCTTGAAACAAATTTTATACAATTAAAAAATAATACGCACAGATGCAGCACGAAACGTGGACAAAAAGCTATAGCAAAACTCATTCTCAACACAGCAAAAATTTAATTGTAAACCGTTTTTATCAATATACAGCCTTTATTTACATCCCACTGCTGGGCACAGGCCTCCTCAGAATAAGAGGGCTTGGGCTATAGTTGCCACGCGGGCACTTTACACACATTATTGAATTGCTTTGCGTGTGCAGGTTCCCTAACGATGTTTTCCTTCACCGAAAAGGTCACGACAAATTACAAATGTAATTCCGCACATAAATTCCGAAAAACTCATGAGGAGCCGGGGTTTGAACCGACTACCCTCTGCTTGAGAGGCTACTATAAAACAACAAAAATGTTTGAAAATTAGGTTTAACAGTCTAGTGACTAGAACTAGATACAAAATGAATGTCATGAAATTTCAGCAAATTTTGAAGGGCGGCTAATTACTTCCAATTTACCCTATTGGCTAATAAAATGAGTATACTAAATGAGAATACTAAATAATGAGTGACCTGTCAGTGGAGTTAGACGGCAGAAACTTTGTGATGGTTGGCGTCTCGCCGGCGGGCGTAGCAGCCTCGCGCCTCGCGCCGCCGCTGCTGCGCCGCGACGCCATTGGAATGTTGCCATATTCTTGTGATGCTGCCGAACAAACAAATAAATGGCAAGTGAACTAAACGTAAGACCAGTAATTCCTTAGGTGATAAAGTACAGCTTCAGTTATCATTTTAAAGCGACCTACCTCTCAGAAGAGGTGGATATTGTGAATCCTCCATTTCGAGATGGCCCAGCATCGCCGTTGACGATATGCTATGAGGCATTAACGGGTCCGTTGAGCTGTAACACACGCGAATTGTTATGAAACTACCCTCAAAATAAATTATAGATTATACATTTAACACACCGCCGCAGACATTGGATAAACCCAATTCGGTAGATATATCACTGGAAAAATATAGATTCGGTAGTCTTGTGATAAAAAGAGTTCGGTTTGAAATTGACGAACATGAAAAATCTAGATGAATGGAGTTTTTATTGTAGTCTTTTGTTTTTCACGTTCGAAGTTCAAAGATAGAGAGTTCGTTAAAGTCGGTTATTTTTTTCCAGAAACAAAAAGTATTTTTAGTGTGTTTTATGGAATAAAATTACTAGTTAGCGGGTAAAATCGGTGGGGGTCCGGCTATATTCTAGGTCATGCGTGTCCCACGCCTTTTTGGGGTGTATTCCAAAATGTTGGTACTGATTGTATAAATTTTTAAAACTTAGCCAATGGGCTTGATAATGATCAAAACAAAATTAAGGAAATACGGACGTTTTAACCGCTCATCTGCAGCTATAAAAAGTATCTAAGATGAAAATATATTTAGTTGCTACAGAACGTTTTGAAATTTTAGACAATCAGTAGTCCATTATATTTGGTTTGTTACCAGACAACATTGACTTATTAAATAAGGTGCCACATTGATTTACAGTTTAAACAGAAATTGTTAATTAAGTAGGGATCTGACAGACATTTACTAGGTACTCCCTAACAAGTAATTCAGAACTCAACAAAATGATATTCACCAAAGACTTCTGTCTTCATGCAATACGTCACTTGCTTTTTCATAAATAAACAGGATACTTACTGCAAACCGTCGACTATACTAAAGTACAAGTACACTGATTAATCAGAAAATTACTTCCAGCCAATCGGAGATTCGATGAAGCGGGAATTTCTGAATCGAAATGCATGAAATTTCTAATTTGGTTCAATACACCCCCGATTTAGAGAGCAGTTTCAAAAATGTACAGTTCAAAATTCAAAATTCAAAATTCAAAATTTTATTCAGCAAATAGGCAGTTGAATGCTCTTTTACACGTCATTTTTTTGAGTCTACCAGCGCTTTCGGAAAGACCATGATTGCCAAGAAGAATGCGCCGCAAGAAACTTGGCACAAAGTCATTTTTTCTAAAAACAAGTTACATTAGCTCTTACAATACGCAACCACAGACAAACTACACAAAGAAACCTCACTCTGTCATTAAAAGATTAAGAGAGAAAAAAAAAAATACCGCATTTTAGAAACAAGTGTAAAAAGTAATTATTAAAACAGCAAAACCAGAACACTTTACTTTACTGGCACGTTTTATTTGAGCAGGAGATGTATAGGGTCTCCAGGTCAAATATCTGTGAAAATTTAAATTACAAAGGGATGTCTAGGGTTACGTGAGTACCAGGGACCCGCCCATTGAAACTATTTAAATTACAAAGGGATGTCTAGGGTTACGTGAGTACCAGGGACCCGCCCATTGAAACTATTTAAATTACAAAGGGATGTCTAGGGTTACGTGAGTACCAGGGACCCGCCCATTGAAACTATTTAAATTACAAAGGGATGTCTAGGGTTACGTGAGTACCAGGGACCCGCCCATTGAAACTATTTAAATTACAAAGGGATGTCTAGGGTTACGTGAGTACCAGGGACCCGCCCATTGAAACTATTTAAATTACAAAGGGATGTCTAGGGTTACGTGAGTACCAGGGACCCGCCCATTGAAACTATTTAAATTACAAAGGGATGTCTAGGGTTACGTGAGTACCAGGGACCCGCCCATTGAAACTATTTAAATTACAAAGGGATGTCTAGGGTTACGTGAGTACCAGGGACCCGCCCATTGAAACTATTTAAATTACAAAGGGATGTCTAGGGTTACGTGAGTACCAGGGACCCGCCCATTGAAACTATTTAAATTACAAAGGGATGTCTAGGGTTACGTGAGTACCAGGGACCCGCCCATTGAAACTATTTAAATTACAAAGGGATGTCTAGGGTTACGTGAGTACCAGGGACCCGCCCATTGAAACTATTTAAATTACAAAGGGATGTCTAGGGTTACGTGAGTACCAGGGACCCGCCCATTGAAACTATTTAAATTACAAAGGGATGTCTAGGGTTACGTGAGTACCAGGGACCCGCCCATTGAAACTATTTAAATTACAAAGGGATGTCTAGGGTCACGTGAGTACCAGGGACCCGCCCATTGAAACTATTTAAAATGGACTTACTTGACCCAATGTATGAATGGAGCTAGATTTATTTATTCATAGGAACTAACGCACTTTTCGCTGATATTGTAAACTTGTACCCATTATTTTGTTTCTTTTAATCCTGAAAAGTTTTCTGCTTTAGCAAAGAATCTTATGAGACCCATACATGAGACCATGGACCGTACGGGCTAGTTTATAAATCAGGCTCTCAGCCATACCCCTACTTTTGCAATTACTGATATTTTTATCAGATAGATCCTCAGGTTACAAATTTTCTTTTGTAAATTCGGGATCACGTCTTCTCTGTTATTGGAGGCCGTGGTAGCCTAATAGCTTGAGATATTGTCACTCAAGCAGAGGGTACTGCACCTCTGAGGTTTTCGGAACTCATGCGAAGAATTTCGGTGATGAGAAACATTGTTGTGTGTGACGTTTCCAATTCGTGGGCCCGCGTGGTATAGCCTAGAGCCCTCTCACGCTAAGAGGAGGCGTCCCGAGCGGTGATGAAGATGACCTACCAATAGCCTGTAATTGTCTGTCAGTGCGGAGTTACCTAGAGGTCGGCGAGTCCAGCGAAGGCGTGGGGTCCAAGTAGTCGCAGGGCGGCGAGCCCTGCACACACGCCGCGTCAGTCTGGGGACCGGGGGAGCCGCCACGTGGCCTTACTGAGCCTCTCACACAGCCTAGCCTAGCCCCGGGGGTCCTTGCCATGGCCTTACACAACCTATACTAATACCCCATCTCATATCTTCATTCAGTTCAGCGCCATGATTTTATATACTAATTGTCTCTTAGATAAAATAACAGGTAATAATGAATGAGTGGGACTAAAATTGCTTTCTAACGTTTGTCATTAAATACAACGTTTTGAGGTCTAAATGTACACGCTCGCTTATGCAAAAAAGATTGAGCGCATAGCTGCAGTTTAAACATTGATCTTTTCTACAGAGGTGGGATTTCATGTACTTGGCGCAGCCGGTAGGATCAAACCTTATTTTTGAAAAATGGACAATATAGGTACCTGAGTAGTTGTTAATGAAATTAAAGCCCATCGTAGAATTAGGAACCCCTTTTAACTTGAAGTTGGTAAGACCATGGTTTTTAAAAATAAAATAGCTCCCCCGGTCTCGAACACAATCTACTCGTGCAGACAGCCCTGGGCTTCGTAAAATAATTTTAAATTACGTTTCTTTATTAAAAATGGTAGCTTCTTTTACCATTGCTTTTCAAAAATAAATTTACTTGTTTAGTTCCAAACAAAATAGTTTAATATTCATTATGGTCACGCTGTTAAATATTTTTAATTAAAGCCAATTTAAATGCAAATAACTTTCGCAAGCGCGATTTGAATTTTACGAAACCCAGTGTAAAAGGGAGAAAGGTAAATAAAGACAATAGATATAGGTAGATTCCCGCTATAGCTACTAGTAGGCAAGTAAACACTCATTGAAGTATTTCATCAAAAGACTCTTTGAAATGTCGGCATAAGCATGATATGATGAAAAAATATTTTTTAAATGATCATGATTTTATGAACATGCCTTTGTCACATTCCAACGAATCTTGAGCTAACTACAAGGGTCGCTAGTTGACTAATTCCATTCAAGGGTAGGTTAGAAAAACTAAAATATGAACCATAGTGTATGGTACATGCCACTCGCAAGCACGGCCGTTAGTCTAACATTGAGGTACTTAACATATTAAAAAAAACTTTTCCAGTTACTTGCATCTAGTAGCCAGAGCGAAAACGTTTGGGGAAAAAAAGTTATGAATTAGTCTTTTGTCTTTAATTCGAATTTTAATATTTTTAATCGTGGTGAGGGGATCAAAAATATATTGCCTTTTCATTCATAAACTTTACTCTTCTCTTACTTACTTTTTTTTATGAGTGCAAACGCAACAGGGGCAAATTGTGTGATTTCAAATAATCAAAAAAACTGGTCAACTAGGCATTGCAGTTCAAAAACTTAAGAACAATCATTTGTGTTGAACAAATTGTCAAAATGCTTGAACAATTTACTCAGTTACTAAGAGTTTTCGAATTTTTCTAAGTGCACACTGTAGTTTAATTTTTATGGGTAAAACAATTTCTATCTTTAAAACCCGTTTAGATTAAAAGGAGTCAGTAAAACTGTGTTTTTATACAAACATTGCTCTGTCCTAATTTATAAACACCTGATTGAAACAATATTTCAAATTCAACGGCTATTGAAATATTGATGCCTTTCATTATTTTCGTTGAAATAGAATGAAACAAATATAAGCCAGTCATGAGACATGAAAATGTATTACTACTATTTTTCACAAAAATTCATCTCATGTACTTGGCGCAGCCGATAGGATGAAACTTAATTAAAAAACGCTTACTTTATCTTCATGAAATAAGAACAGAACTCAGTTTGTTTAAAACCACTTCGTTCTTGGGCCCTGCTCCCTAATCCAACTGCGCGTACACATACTTCCGACAATCTGTCGATATTTAGTTATTGAAGCATAAGGTTTATTGTCTAACTCGTTCGCAATCGCCATCGTGTTCAATTTGATAGTTTTTGTGTGAGCTGACAATTGGTATCGGAAACGGTATCCGAACATTTTACCGACAAACATTTCACAACTGATTCGTTTCGCATAACGATCATTTCTTAATTTTGTGAAACTGTAAATATTTCAGGATTTATTTCAGGACCATCCTGTAGAACCCTATAGGTTAGTACGTTTGTTTTATAAAAATCCTAAAATATTTTCAATTTTTAGGTTTCAAAAAAAAATGTGGGTTATGACATGATCATTTTGCGAAACGAATCAGTTGTGAAACGTTTGTCGGTGAAACATTAGTGAACCATCGGAAACAGTCACACAAAAACTGTCATTTCAATCCGATGACGAGTGTCAAATAGATACGCAACGAAGGCTATCGCGAGTCAAAAATCCGCTAGGATCACTATTGACGAGTGAGATGTGTCTGTCATTATTCATCAACGAGACGCAGTAGGCCCCTATTTCACCAACTTTACAATTGTCAGTTTACAATGACAATTTAAACTACATTTCGACATCGACGACCGGATAGCCTAGTGGTTAGAGACCCTGACTATGAAGCTTGAGGTCCCGGGTTCGATCCCCGGTCGGGGCAGATGTTCGTGTGATGCATACGAATGTTTGTTCTCGGGTCTTGGATGTTTAATATATATTTAAGTATGTATTTATCTATATAAGTATGTTCGTCAAACGCATATGCTCATTTGCACCTATAAAATCTCTCTAGCCACCAATCGCGGCTCACCTTCGATCAAGCTATGAACTAATCACGACGCATTCCCCCGGCCCGCTCGCCGCGGCTTTTTTCGTAATGACTTTCCAAGTAAATAGAAGATGCGGTGTCCAGAGGTTGGTTGGTCCGAGTCTAGTACCCATAGTACAGGCTTTGCCTAGTTTGGGACTAGGTCAATTGGTGTCAGTTGTCCCATGATAACTATTATTATTATTTCTTTGCCAATATGAAGCGCGCTAAAACAAAAGCTCTTCAAGTCAGCAACTGACACCGAATCGTCATTGAAAACTGACATTTGTAAAGTTAGACATAATGAAAACGGGATATTGACCGTGATTACCTTACCTTGAGTTTGCCCGTGATCATGATGCATGCAACTGCATCGAAATATCGGGAGCTCATCAAACCTATAAGGTAATCGCGATCAATATCCCGTTTTCATTATGTCTAATGCAATTAACGGCGAATCATTTAAAACTGTTATTTGTAAAGTTGGTGAACTAGGGGCCTGCTGGCCTGTTGGAGGAGTGTGACAGATAGACCTCTACTCTAGCGATCCTAGCGGGTCGGTCCGAGGGGCGCACTGCGGAGCCCTAGCGGCGCCCACCTGCTCGTCGGGCGCGACCGGGACCTCTGCGGGCGGCAGCGGCGGACGCACCTGCGGCAGCGGCGCGCTCACGATCTCCGGATCCTGGCGGGCATGGTGGATACTTATTGTATAGTTATAGTAGTTTATGCAACTGCTACATAATGAGGGTCCTTAAAACACGAGTGTGTTTCTATGAAACGAGGCGAAGCTGAGTTTCATAATAGGATCACACGAGTGTTTTAAGGCCTAATTATGTGGAGTTGCATACATTACTTTATCTACATGCATATTATAAGTACTCTAAGATGGTTTCAGAAGCCGGAGGCATATATCATACCCATACCTGTCACGAATTTCACTGTTTTTTTTTTTAATCATAGACAAACATACCGAGCGGACGTTTCGTAAACTGTATTTTTTATTGTAAAAAAAAAAACACATTATCAGTTATATATGTCGGACTGAACTCGACTTATATACGTGAGTGATCCGTTTTTTTTCATTATGATTGTCAATTACGTTGGTTGTCAAATTCGGTACATCGAATTCGATATCGAAAAGTCTAATGACTATTACTTCACTGCTGGACCTGCTGGTGGTGGTGGTTGGCGGCGGCGGACGATGTGCTGCAATGCTGGTCATTTTCTACGGTTTCTGAACGCATTATAGAGGACTTACGATATGTGTGTAGATAAAATGTATAAAATATCTTAAGCTGAATTTAGACCTGCAAGAAAAATCGTGCAAGTTGCAATACATTGGAGCGTTCGATCGCCCACTCCAGACTCGTTCGCTTTACGACCTCGCATTGTATTGCAACTTGCATGAGTTTTCTTGCAGCTTTTACTCCATAGATACCCATCTGTGGGATGAGAGCTTATCTGAGGATTTAAATATCGGCCCTTAGTGAAATAAACGGATCACTCACACCATCATCTATGTGTCACATCATCTGTGAGCGAAAGAGGGAATACTCGGCTAAACTAGATTTTTATACTTGAGTAATCCGTTTATTTCACGATAATTGAGTCTCACATTAGTCTTATGTTAAAAATGTATGTATGTATCTCTTCATAGCACATAAAAAATTAAGTTAGACGATTGATAGGACAACAGAAAAAAAGCAGACATACAAATAAAAGTTAAAAAAAAACTGGAACATGGTATTAACCTAAATAAATAAAACATTAAAATACACATACATATAAATACAGATACACTCTAGATAATACATAACAATAACATAAATACCAAACCAATCGTACCAAAATAAATATACTACGTAAGTAAAAATACACGGATTAGAATAGTTTCTAAAATAGTGTTTTCCCTTTAGCGTAACTTTCGTCTTTCTGTGCCTTTTTCTCTCTTGTGGTGAAAAAAAAGCAATTGTGTAACTGACCTGTAAGAACCTCTGCAACTGGTCAAACATGAGCGCGAAGGACGGTCGCTCCGCCGGCGACGGGTTCCAGCAGTCACACATCAGCTTATAGATTTCCACCGGGCAACCTGCCATAGTAATAGCACATTGTTTAGCTAGAGCAGAAACATACATATTGTTGGCAACACCAACAAGTATTTTATAGATATAATCTGTATTGTATCGCCCCTCTCTAATCTGTGTTTCTTATCGGAGTACACGCGTTTATAAAACAAGTGCATTTTATTTACATAAATACCACCCAGTTGAGCCACCTAAACTTATACAGTGCCTGCTCTACATGGTCCTTCGATTCTTCTACATACTGGGAGGTACGTTCAAAGATAAGAAGTGCAAAATTTGTTTCGTGTACTCTGAATTTTTCGCCGCCATATTGGGTCCCGGCCCGGCCAGTTTCCAAGCGTCGCAAAGCATTCGACGCTCGCCGGACACCGCGCAACGTTGCCAGCATCACGCTTCGAGTCGCCCGCGAAGCTCGAACAAGTCAAGAACAAGAAGTCAAGTCAACGCTTTCGCGCTACTACGACTCGCAAGAATAGAGCGAGACGGCAACATTCCTCGACAAGGCGCGAGCGCAAGTGCGAAGAGGAAGGAGCATAGATCGTCGTGCCCGATCGATATTCGATCGCAACTTCACAGCGCTAGTGTGGCGCTAGTTTGGCACGGCCAGCACGCAACGTCGCAAAGTTTCTCGGCACGTGTCGCGTCCAGCTAACAAGAATAAAAAAAGAAGCCATCTTTTCTGCTTTAAATAGTTTAAAAATTAAACTACTGCCGAATTGCCGATAGAAAGTGTTCGTACCTAATACCAAATTCAGTGAAACATAGTTTATGCTGGACAATCGGGAAAATATAAGATGGAGGAACAAATTAGCAAACTCGTTCAAGCACGAGGCTATGTAAAAGCGAGGATAACTAAACTTCATAGTCTCGCCCAACCTGAAGCAGCTTTGAATCAGTATTCCATCGAATATTTGAAGGCAAAGAGAGACCATGCGCAAAAGCTATTCCAAGAATATGACGCATTTTGCCGAGAAATTGTATTTTCGGGCCACAAGGACACCGAGGACGAGACGACGGAGAACAAGTACTTCGAAGTCTTGGCATCATTGGACCG
The DNA here is from genome assembly GCA_963691665.1 of Clepsis dumicolana. NCBI lineage: Eukaryota > Metazoa > Arthropoda > Insecta > Lepidoptera > Tortricidae > Clepsis > Clepsis dumicolana. Next base: position 2,176,763 of record OY829529.1, read on the forward strand.
GGAACTGAACAATCGCGCCGTCATCACACCCGCAGGCCTCACAGCTCAGGACGAAGCAGCCGAACCAGCATCAACAAGTCGTAATAATAAGCGTGTAACTTTACCACCCATATCCATACAAACATTTAATGGTAAGTTTTCAGATTACGTACAGTTCATTAACCTGTTCAAATCTCTTATCGACAGCGATAAAAGCTTAGACTCAGTGCAAAAAATGTACTACTTAAGATCATTTTTGAAAGACGAACCTTTTGATTTGATTAAAAACCTCCCCATTACGGGCGAAAGTTACCTCGACGCGTTAGAGCTCTTAAAAAATAGGTATGACAATAAATACAAAATCATTAGTGAACATGTAGCTTGTTTATTAGATCTAAAAAGTATCGGCAGGGCTACAGCAATAAGTCTGAGAGACTTTGTAGCTTGCGTAAGGCAGCAACTAGCAGCATTAAAAAATCAGGAACCTCGCGTTGAGCATTGGGACACGATATTATTATGCATTTTATCCCGCAAATTAGACAGCTTCACCGCGCGAGCCTTCCAACTCGAACGGGATCCAACGATGGAGCCCAGCATTGAATACTTCTTGAAGTTCCTCGAGAAGCGCGCATTGGCTCTGGAGAACGTCGAACAGGGGCAGGGCCCTGCGACATACGAGGCGCGCGCCCCGCGGGTAGCAGCTCACGGCGTCGCCGGCGCACCGTGCATATACTGTAAGTCCGCAGATCATAAATTATATGCTTGCAAATCATTTCAACTGCTTCCAACAGACGGCAAAGTAAAATTCGTCAAGCAAAATGAATTGTGTAACATATGCCTGGGCTTGCACAAGGGGCGATGCAGGTTTCACTTCAGATGTGCAGAGTGCAAGGGGTCACATAACACTCTGCTTCACTGCAATTCACCTGTAAAGCCACCACCTGTCACATTGACAGGCAATATTGATAATAACAATGTGCTTCTCCCCACAGCAAGAATCAAAGTGTTCGGCAAGGATGGTACCGAATACCACATTCGAGCCCTCTTAGACAGCGGCTCACAGGTGTCATTAATCACCTCAAAGGTAGTTGAAAAGCTGGGTTTTACACCCAAGCAGATTAACACAAACATCATTGGTATAGCCAATGCAAGGAGTAATGTAAAATATTGCATTCCATTAGAAATTCATGCTATTAAAGCCCCCTTTAAAACTGCTGTAAACTGTCACATAGTTGACCAAATAACTTGCAACTTACCACAGTATAAATTTGATACTTCTGCACTAAAGATTCCAAAAGATTTAATTTTAGCCGATGAAAAATTTAACACACCAGGTGAAATCCACATGTTAATTGGAGCGGACATAATGTTTCAGACGCTGTTGCCGATGCAACAGTCGAGCCGCCTGCAACCGACCACAACACCGGACAGCTCGCCGCAGCAGCACAGCGCGCCGAGCTCCGAGACCTCGGCCTGTAGTACTGCCGGGCTGCACGTGTTCAACACCGTGTTTGGACACATAATTGGAGGTAGCCTGCCACAATATTTAACAGAACCCACCTGCAATAAAGTTGTACTTAAATGTGAGTTAGGTCTCAATGAAACATTGGCCCAGGTTTGGAATACAGAAAAGGTACCCGAAGTATACAATGAAAGTACTTCTGAACAGAAACTATGTGAGCAAATTTTTGAAAAAACTGTAAAGTTAAAAGATAACCAATTTGAAGTTGCATTGCCTTTAAAGTTACCTCTTTCTGAGATCAGTGATGTGCTTGGGGAGTCCTTTCGATTCGCCCTTAAAAGATTCTTAAATTTAGAAAAAAAATTACAATCAAATCCTGAGTTGTTTCATCAGTACAAGCAGTTCATACATGAATACTTAGCTCTCAACCATGGCCACTATGTGGATGTTGAAGCTTATGATCTGCATAAAGACCCAGTCTACTTCCTGCCACATCATGCCGTAATTAATGAAAACAGCAAAACAACTAAACTAAGAACTGTTTTCGACGGCTCAATGAGAACAAACAAAAAGGTCTCACTTAACGATTTGCAACTAACAGGGCCAGTGATTCAACGCGACTTGTTCGATATAATTATGCTCTTTCGTTTTGGAAAGTACACCTTTACCGCAGATATTAAACGTATGTTTCGAAATATCAAAATTGATCCTGCATACACATCTCTTCAAAATATACTTTGGAGAGACAATCCCAGCGAGCCGATTAAGTGTATAAGACTTGACACCGTCACATACGGTCTAAAGAGCTCCAGTTATTTAGCATCACGATGTCTAGATGAGCTAGCTAATAGGTATGAAGCTTCACACCCCCTAGCGACATCTGTGATCAAAAATAATATCTATGTCGATGACGTCATATTCTCTGCCAATGATCTCGAAACAACCCTTAGTGCTAAAGACCAGTTGCGTGATTTACTCAAACGAGGTAACTTTTTAACTCACAAATGGTCCTCAAATCATGAACAGGTTCTCTCCGACATACCCTCGAATGAGCAACACTTTGATAGTTTAGATCTGCAAAAAGACAATTACAACATGAAAGCATTGGGTTTACAAATCAATATAAAGAACGATAATTTCATAATCTCCTCCCCAGAGCCATTCAACTCTGCGAATATAACTAAAAGGAGCATATTGAGCTACATAGGTAGACTTTATGACCCCATGGGCTTTGTAAATCCCATAGTCGTTACAGCAAAGGCCATCATGCAAAAACTATGGAAGCTAAACACTAGTTGGAATGACAGACCGCCTTCTAATGTAGAACAAGAGTGGCTTCACTTCACTAACGATTTAGCCATGATGGAACCCATTTTGTTAAGTAGAAATATAGACATTTCAGAAGCAGACACAGTCCAGCTCGTCGGGTTTGCCGACGCCTCGAGTACGACAGCCTACGGATGCTGCGTGTACCTGCGACGCATGAATACATCAGGTGCAACGACAATGCATTTACTCTGTTCCAAATCGCGAATAAATCCAGTTCAGAATAAAGGCATGACAGTACCCAGAATTGAGCTAAACGCTGCCCTTCTGCTTTCTAAATTAATCGCAAAAACCTATGACACTCTAAAAATCAAGGTGAACATTAAAAACGTTTACTTGTTTAGTGACTCACAAATAGTTCTCGCATGGATTAAAACCGAACTAACAAAGCTTCAGGCATATGTGGGGAACAGAGTAAATGTTATTCGTCAGAATACCGCTAGGTGGAGCTGGCTGTATGTCAACACGCACGAGAACCCAGCTGACCTCATAAGCAGAGGAGTAAGGCCGAGCGAGCTTCGTAGCAACGACCTCTGGTGGCATGGTCCCCAATTCCTACGAAACAGTGAGTACGTTTTCGCTTGTCATAACCCTTCAATAGCTCAAGACCTCCCTGAGGTCAAGTCTGGCATGGTGTTCTGCAACAATCTAGTGTGTCAAAGTCCGAATCCACTCGATTATGTAATTGAGCGCTTGTATAACTATTCGGACATTAACAAAATCATAAGGCTTTTTGCATACATACTGCGGTTTCTCAATAATACTAACAAAAATAAAAGTAAATTAAATACTACTTACCTCGGCAGTGCTGAACTAAAACACTCTCTCATGCTCATAATCAGACATGAGCAAAATAAGTACTTTCACGCCGAATTCGATAGTTTAAAGAAAGGTCAAGTTGTTAAAGGCAGCATGACACAACTCCATCCTTTTGTAGACCACTTAGGGCTCTTACGTGTCGGTGGCAGGCTTCATAACGCTCAAATAAGTTATGACAATAAGCACCCAATTCTTTTACCTAAAGGTTCGGCCTTCACAAATATGCTAATTAAAAGCGAGCACGAAAGATTACTTCATTTGGGTCCTAAGCTTCTGCTTTCACACTTGAATAACAGGTTTTGGATTGTTAATGGATTGGAGGAAGTTAGAAAAATTACCATTAAGTGTATAATTTGTTTCAGACAAAAGGCCAAGGTGGCCAAACAGCTCATGGGCTCCTTGCCAGCTAGTCGCGTCACTGCCACTAGCCGACCCTTCGAAAAGGTCGGAATGGACTTTGCTGGGCCAATAGATGTAAAGCTCTCTCGCGTAAGAAAATCTGTAATAGGAAAAGGTTATATTTGCGTCTTCGTGTGCTTTGCAACGAAAGCCATTCACTTAGAATTAGCGTCAGATCTTACCACGGAGACATTTTTAGCGTGCTTCAGACGTTTAATTTCAAGGAGAGGGTTGCCCACTGAAGTCCACTGTGACAATGCAAGTACATTTAAATGTGCAAGGAGCCAATTAGCTGAGCTCTACTTACTGCAGTCTTCCCAGACTCACCAGGCTAAAGTTCATCAATTTGCCTCACAGCAAGGCATTTCATTTCATTTTATACCTAGCTACTCAGCGACCTTTGGGGGATTATGGGAAGCTGCGGTCAAAAGTACTAAATTTCATTTAAAAAGAACCTTGCAAAAAACTGTTTTAACCTACGAGCAACTCAATACCGTGCTCACTGAAATCGAGGCTGTATTAAATTCGAGACCCCTATTGCCATTGTCTTCTAACCCAGATGACTACTGTTATCTAACACCTGGTCATTTTATTATTGGTAACAGCTTGACTATGTATCCTGAAAGAGATGTCAGTCAGATTCCAGATAACAGACTAAAATTTTGGCAAATGTGCACTAATTTAAAACAAAAATTTTGGCAAGTCTGGCATAAGTATTATTTAAACGTTTTACAGAACAGACCTAAATGGAGAACTGATGTAACTAATGTTAAGCTAGGTAATTTAGTAATTTTAAAGGAGGATAACATTCCCCCTATGTCTTGGCCTATGGCCAGAATTGTACAGCTGTTTCCCGGAAATGACGGCAAAGTGAGAGCTGTAGAAGTTAAAACACCTAATAATAAGACTCACGTGCGCAGCATACACAAAATTTGTATATTGCCAATTGAAGATAATAACAATAATTAATTTCATGTTAAAAGCTACTAAAATAATACCTAATGTTTAAAATATTTAAATCATTCACTCTACCTATTCCTATTGTAATGTTTCTTGCAAAACGGCCAATAGACGGCGCCACTTTCTATGCAAGTTACCTTGTCTAAAGTTTAACTCATTCGATTATTACGAAATGTAATGCTACGCCAATAGACGGCGCCACTTTCTATGCAAGTTATCTTGTCAAATGTTTAAACCATTCGATTATTGCAAAATGTAATGCTGCTTCTAAAGCAGCCAATAGATGGCACCACTTTCTATGCAAGTGATTTTGTATCAATGTTCACCAACATGGTGTAATTCTCATTAAAGTTAAGATTGTTTGACAATTCTTTAAGTTCGGTACATAGTTGTGTATTTTTTAATTACCTACACGTGCAAATTTATGATTCAGCTGTACCTGTACATGTATAATGATAATTATTGTCAGTGTTTAATATAAATAAGTTTGCTTTTCCTTTAAGCTGGCTGGCAGCATGTTGGCAACACCAACAAGTATTTTATAGATATAATCTGTATTGTATCGCCCCTCTCTAATCTGTGTTTCTTATCGGAGTACACGCGTTTATAAAACAAGTGCATTTTATTTACATAAATACCACCCAGTTGAGCCACCTAAACTTATACAGTGCCTGCTCTACACATATTACCTCTAAGACTAGACAATGTGGGCCCAAAATCCGCTAGGACCGTGGGTCATTCTCCACCAATGAGAGACAAGCTACTGGCCTATGATTGGTGGAAATTGACAGATAGACTTTATTCGACACTAGCGATCCTAGCGGATTTTTGACTCTCAAGAGCCCATATACACTGAGCCCAATTTTGTGGACGAGAGACAACATCATGATCATAACAAAATGAAACGGTTTACTTTTTGGTAAATACTAAAATCGTTATGACGACAATTATAGTTTCCAACATTTTCCATCGACACTACAGTGATACATTTTCAAGTATCCGATGATTTTAACCAAGTTCTCGGTCCATCTTGCATTGGCCAAGGGACACCCGTCCACGCTCACCACTCGGTAACCGCTATTACCAAGCGTAACCCCTATTGGCTGATGGCTTAAGTTCTGCTACGGATTTCCTAATTTCTGAGTAATCTGATGTTAGTTACCATAAGGGTTTTCAAGCCGGCCTCCTCCGGAGACCACGTCCATGACCTCCCGGTTTGCGCAGCCGGTGTACGGCATCACGCCGAGAGAGAACACCTCCCAGAGAAGCACCCCGAACGACCTACAAAAGAACGGAAAATTGAGAGAGTGGATAGAACATTTAAGAATTTCTTGGAACAAAATTTCGCAATAATTTTGTCTCTGGCACTCGTATAAACATAAAAAGGTGAGGGATTTTCTATTATCTACGTTCCAAGACTATCAGGTTGATAGATGATGCTAAATGATGCAGCAGTTTGTGACGATTGTACCACTACATTAAATTCATGGTACCATTTTTGACTGCTATAACAACTCATGTCCATTTTGTCACAATTGATCGAATCGACTCTCATCACTAAAATGTTAACTCCTGTAATAAAGATCGTGCGTGGGTTCTTTGGCGCTAAAGAGGCCGTTTGCTGTTTGCTGATGTGCTTAGTTCGTTATTTAAAAGACAAATGCACGGTATCTAAGGAAACAGCAAACAAGAGCGACACTCTGACACAGGTAAACGAAAAGTCGTGTATTCGCTTACATTGCCAAAAATATAATAAAAATCGTTTGAAACACAAGTATCGTTTCTTATTCTTACGCCTTTCGCAGCTTGAAGCAGTAACTAGAGCTACATCCACCCAAACAGCCGTGTCTAAATAGGCACCGGCTTACAGTGTAGTTATAAATTCACTTGTTAATGACATGATATGGCATTAACCGTTTTGAGTTGGGTATTTTAAAAATCCACTTACCAAACATCAGTCTTGATAGTGAAGACGCCGTCGATGTAAGCTTCCGGCGGCATCCACTTGATGGGTAGCATGGCTTTCCCGCCCTTCTTATAGTAGTCGGCTCTGTATATATCCCGCGCCATGCCGAAGTCAGCGATTTTGACTACGCGACCTGGCCCGCGGGACGTGAGCAGGCAATTGCGGGCGGCTATATCCCTGTGTGATAATAGTAGATTATTGGATAAGGGGAGATAGTGGGAGGTTACTTAAGAGTCGTCAGATGGGTTGAAAGGATTACTTACTTACTAGCTAGCAAAGTCAAAAATAGAAACTTTTTAAACCTACCAATCAGATGAGTGCCTCAAACTAAGGCCCAACTCCAACACTATCCCCAATATATTGGTGGTTGGTAACTTGAATCTTAAATCGTGGTAATAAAGGTGACAATTATTGGGATCAACCGGGCCCGACTTGCACCGACCCGGTTTAGTACTCGAGGGGTGTATCTTACGTTACGTTAAACCCAGGTTTATATCTGTTAGAAAGAGGTTTAGCAATCGTTGACAGACTGGCTGGTGTGAATGATGACAGTTATGTTTGAGTTTGATGTTTGTGAGAAAAACATCTTTATACTTTTGTTCTGTCTTGTCAAACGTGTATTTTTACTATTTGTATTGTAAAATAAAATAAAATAAAATAAAATGCGTTTATTTCGGACAACAGAAACGAAAGCCTAAAGTTTCATGGCCTAGCACTAAGCAGCAGAAATATGAAGTCGGTGCTAGAAGAGCTAAGATGAAATGCCTCTTGTGCCCGTAATTACACCGGCTGTTTTACTCTCCACACCGGAACACAACAGTGCAAGCAAGATAGTGGTAGCGGTCCGGATGGGGCTCGCACCACCCGCAAACATTTAGGCAGGTGGTGGGGTTGGTAGAAACTGTGTTGACCTATAGAACCAAAGAGCCTCGTAAAGCTGATGTCGCGGACGTGTACATCTGGTCCAGAGTCGCCGTCGTCTGCAACCCACCTGTGTATGAACCGCTTGGCCTCCAAGTACCGGCAGCCCTTGCAGACGTCGAGCGAGCACAGCAGCAGGTCCTTCATGGTGAGCGCGGAGGCGCGCTCGGGCTTCGGCCGCGACTCCCGGAGGAAGTTCTTCAGGTCCCCGCCCGCCAGCAGCTCTAGGACTATGAACCTGCTGAGACGCGGGAGTATTAATAGTAATAGGTGTCCAACCAGACATCAAGTCTGTGCCCAGTATAATGTTTATACGACGAGGAAGGCAAACGAGCGAGTGGGTCACTCGATGGCAAGTGATCACCTGCCCATAGGCACCCGCAACCCCGGAGGGTTCGCAGATGCGTTGCCAACCTAGAGAGCTAAGATGAAATGCCTCTTGTGCCCGTAATTATGTAAAAAACACATACATACGTACATACATAGGCTGATAAACATATAAAAAGTTTATAGGCATCATGATGCAATACAATAAAATAAATAAATAAATATCGTGGGACAATTTGACGCCAATTGACCTAGTCCCAAATTAGGCAAAGCCTACTAGTACTATGGGCAGGTAGTAGACAACGGATAAACATACATAGATAGATAAATACATATTAAACATCCAAGACCCGAGAACAAACATTCGTATTTATCATACAAACATTTGCCCCGACCGGGGATCGAACCTGGGATCTCAAGCTTCATAGTCAGGGTCTCTAACCACTAGGCTATCCGGTCGTCAATTGTAGAAATGATTTCATAAAATCGGTACGCAAAATATCCGCCTCGCAAAACATTTATGGTTGGTTAAAAACATCTGTTTCGTAAACGATTATTTTTCATTTATTCCCAAATCAAAAACCATTCATAGGAACAATAGGGCAGTTGACACTTATTACTTTAATGATTTTTACCTACACACATATCGTAAGTCCTCTATAATGCGTTCAGAAACCGTAGAAAATGACCAGCATTGCAGCACATCGTCCGCCGCCGCCAACCACCACGACCAGCGGGGCCAGCAGAAAAGTAATTCGATGTCGTAATGACTTTTCGATATCGAATTCGATGTACCGAATTTGATAACCAACGTAATTGACAATCATAGTGAAATAAAACGGATCACTCACATATATAAGTCGAGTTCAGTCCGACATGTATAAATAATAATGTGATATTTTTTTTTACAATAAAAAAATACAGTTTACGAAACGTTCACTCGGTATGTTTGTCTATGATAAAAAAAAACAGTGAAATTCGTGACAGGTATGGGTATGATATATGCCTTCGGCTTCTGAACCCATCTTAGAGTACTTATAATATGTGTGTAGATAAAGTAATGTATGTAACTCCACATAATTAGGCCTTAAAACACTCGTGTGATCCTATTATGAAACTCAGCTTCGCCCCGTTTCATAAAAACACAGTCGTGTTTTAAGGATCCTCATTATGTAGCAGTTGCATAAACTACTATTACTTTAACAAAAACTAATAAAAGAAGGCAGTTTGATCACTGAAAATTATGACGTCATAGTCGTTTTGACATTTCATAAAAAGTTGCCGATTTGACTAATAGGAAACAATTAACCCTATTGATCTGCCGATGTCTTATTCGTTTCAGTCACGAAATGTTGTACTATGTAAGTATAGTTGGACCTCATGTCACTTTCATAGAGTTGTTTGAAGTGAACTGCTAAGTTTCCGTAGCCAAAATGGCGAAACCGAAATCTTTGTCCGTCTGTCCGTCTATCCGCGGCCTAGCTCAAAGACTATTGGTACTTGAAATCGGTATTTTTTATAGCTATGTAATTACAAGTAGAGGTCGGGACAGAGCGTCAAAAACGGCTCACTTGTAGAGCGAGCTCTTATTTATTGCACGCAAAATTACACGTTACTGGAACAGCTTAAGGATTATATTAGGATGATAATTTAACTAACTTAGAACAGTTCGTTTCAAAGTTCAATATTTCAAAAACGGGTGAACCTATTTTAATTAAGCTTAGCTAAGAACCATCTCGATTAAACTAGTTTTCGATAAAAAAAACTGCATCGAAATCGGTAAATTTGTTTGTGAGCTATGACGCCACAATGATACACACGTCAAACTTATAACACCCCTCTTTTCGAGTCGGGCGTTAAAATGGTCAATATTTAGCAAAGTGGCACTATAACGGTGCCATATTTTTTTCATAATTATTGATCGAAGGGCTTCTAAACGGGCTATATTTTTGCTACAAAATGTGGGCGGCCTCCAACAGGATGGACCGACAATCTGGTAAAGATCGCAGAGCCGCGCTGAATGCGGAAAGCACAAGACCGGTCTGAGTGTATACGGTCGGAGGGGAGAGCCGCGGGGGAGGCCGCCGGCCAGCAGTGGACGTCTTACGGCTGACGTGATGAATATGTGGGCGGCAACTATAGGAGTCCGTTTCTATTAACTTTAATAAAAGAGTCAGACAGCAATAGTTGCCGGCCACATATTGCAGAAAAACGTTGGCCGTTTAGAAGCCCCTTAAACGATTGGTCGGGCATATGGGCGCGGCGCGGACAAGCAGCATTAAATTCAGCTGTATTGCCAGACAACCAGTCTACAACCTTTACGACACGAACGCTCCTTGCGAAGCAAACGTCTTCAGTCAGCAAACTTCGTTGTCATGCGTCATCAAGGACGTGCAGTGCAAGGAACTGTGGACGTCATTACATAACCCGAACGTATGGCTGTTTACGTTATGTGAGAAGCAATTAATTCGTATAATATGCAACGATCAGGTTACACCGATAGCTGTAGACGGCACAGGTGTTATTACAATGAAGCCACGGTGTATTTTACAAGCATCCTAATCCTAAGGCACACCTGGGATGGCTGTCGAAGCAGACGCCGATGAGATGCACGACGTTGGGGTGGCTGAACTTGGCCATGATGGCGGCCTCCATGAGGAAGTCGCTCTCGGCCTGCGGCGAGGACAGCTCGGGCAGCGTCTTGACGGCCACCGGCAGCTCGGGCGCGCGGCCCGGCGCGTGCCGGTACAGGCCCTGGTACACCTCGCCGAACGCGCCCTGCCCCAGCGCCCTGCCGGCCACGCAGTGAGCGGTTAATGACTTCGGCCAATAATATAACCTGCGTCTGGTAAAACTCCATTTATTTACTTATTAACACGATATTACATAAAGACGGGCGAGAGACTACTGACGCTCGCACGTCAGCGATAACGCTAGCTAAGCAAACATGTGTCGCTACAGCAGCGTTACCGCACACACAATTTCGGGTTTTTTAATTTCATTAAAAATTCTAAATTTTATTCAGCAAATAGGCGGATGAATGCCCTTTTACACGTAATTTTTTCGAGTCTACCAGCGCTTTCGTCCGTGGTCCGTTTTCATTTTATTTAATATATGCTTTTAACTAGAGCCTCGTTCGTAATTCCTTACCTACCGCCCTCGATACGATTGTTATTGTTGTATTGACAGAAGTAAGGCCTGTTTGATACTGGTCCCACTCACGCCCTGCGGCAGGATGCCCTCACTGCCGTAGTGCGGCTTGAAGGCCTGTCCTGATGCTGCGCCACTCACTTGACCAGCTTCAGGCTCTCCCGGGACACCTGCGGCAGGCCGCGCACGTCCACGCCCTGCGGCAGGATGCCCTCACTGCCGTAGTGCGGGTTGAAGGCCATGCTCAGCGGGTTCTCGTTGCCGCCGGGTGCGTTCCGCAGCCGGTGCAGCTGCACTTCTTGCTCCAGGAGGTGCTTCTGGCGCGCCGCGTGCTCCTTGCGGCGTTGGTAGGCTGCATCTGCGAACATTTCTGCTTTTAACCTCCGAAGGAACAAGTTGGGTGTTATAAGTGTGACCGCTACGTTTCTGTCTGGGGCACTGTAGCTCTAACGGGTTACAACTTTAGGTTAGACAAAATTTCCAGCACACCCTCGAGGTGTGCCCAAGGCGGACCGGGGAGCGCCGAACTGCGGCAGCCCTGGCTGGTGGAGATCCCTGGCTGCGCAATGTCGTGGCGACCATGTTGCGTGGCGAGAGAGAGCTTGGTGGTCGCCTCCTTCTGCGAGATAGTCATCTCGCAAAAGTCGCGAAGTGTACAGCTCACAGCCCCTAGTTTTTGTTAGGGTTGAATAGTTAGACTCACACAAGAACAGACAGCCGACTATGAGGGCGATGCCGACCACGATGGCGATGGCCGCGAGCACCCACAGCAGTACGAGCGGGATGTTGGGCCACGCCTCCACCACTGCAATACGACGCAAGGCATTTGTATAAACACCATTTTTACCATCCCCAACCGCTTCTGAACCACTTTTTGGAGAGGTTTATCTCGGTAAGTATTGAACCTACAGAGCTGGTTCTGGTCTCAAATTTAAGCTAAGTCTAAGTAAGTACTTAAAAATGTAAACATGTTAATTTTTTTTAAGCCGCATAGTTTAAGTTTTTATTTATATTGAGTAATTATACTAAAAAAATAATCAAAAATTTTGCAGTTTTTCGAGAGCTGCAAAGTTAGCACAGGTCTTTCGAAGCTGCAAACTTGAATACACGTTACTGGCAGTGGTCCTAACAAGATCTATAAAAATCAGAACTAGCCGTTAGTTTGCGGCTTTAGGATATGACTGCTCAGATATGATTGGCCTATGGCACAGCATCGGTACATAATGAGATCCCTCAATTGTGGTCCTCCCTACAGTTTCATATTTGTAAAATTCGATACCCACGGTAATTTTAATTTTATTTACACTTGAAATTATAGATTTCATCCTGTATTTGTTAAATTTATTCATTAAATAAAATCATCATCATTATACAATTGTCATGTCCATGTCAAATCCTAAATACTGCTAATTACAATAAAAAAAAAAATTAAAATAAAATAAAACTTAACACAACCTAAGTTTAGTCAAATAGGCCCCCGCGAGTTGTACTCGGCGCAAAGGTGCCCATAATACTCGCCGCGTTAGGGGCCGTCCATTAATCACGTGAGGCTTGAAACGGGGGGGGGGGGGAAGGGGTTTGACAAAAATCACGAAATGTCACAAGGGGGAGGGGGGGGGGGGTGTAGTAAGATATCACGTGTATTGTTTTTTTTTAATTTAAAAAAGAAAAAAAAAATGTTCAAAAATTTGGTCAGCTTTACCCTACAGCTCACAGAGCCACTAGTTTTGTGTGTTACTCCGCCAATTGATTTTGATGATAGCAATTTTTTTTTTTTTACACTTAGTCTTGAAGTCAGTTTCGCCTGTTTTATGGAAAAAGTGATCATAACTATAATGTACGTACGTATGCACTTTGTGGGGTCGGCGGCGTCCGTGATCCAGGTGGCGGGACAGTAGCAGCGCACGTCGCTGCGCAGCTCGTTCAGCGCCACGCAGCGGTACGCGCAGCCGCAGTCCTGCGCGCGCACACAACACAGTACAGGCCTTATACTACGAAGTGCTAAATAAGAACTTCGTGTCGTACCGTCCCGCTCACGCTAACATTATTTAATACGAGAGTGAGAGGGACGATACGATGCGAATTTCGATTTTCAAATTTCGTAGTAGTCCCCCAGAACTCTATGCTATGCCACGTGGAGGGAAACTGTGTCGACGGTACTCACTCAACCTCGTATATAAAGAATATAAACTTTGACGAAATTCGAATAAGCACTCTACACCGCGAACTTAAGGTGGTTATTCAAATTTCGTCAAAGTTTATATACGAGGTTGAGTCAGAGTACGGTCGTTAAGTACCTTACATAGAATATACCTAATAAATTTTTAAATCAACGCATTGAAAGTTTTTCAAATATGCCTTTTTTTTTAATTATTGTCGGCGAAGGAATCAAAAATTTCTTAATCTGAATTTCAAGTACTTTTTCTATGGAAAAGTGAATTTGCTACCTAAGATTTCGAATGATAAAGAAAGCCTATTACTATTATTATATATTTTTTTGAAGTTTAATTGTAAGATCTATGGGTCTAGGAGGGGGGGGGGGGGGAAGCCTGTATAGTCCTCACGTGTATGGCGGGTATGACCCAGACTTCGCCCGCGCTGCTGCGTTGCGCGACGGTGACCGCGCTGTACTCGCGCACGGCGCGCGTGGCGTCCACGTACGACCAGCCGCCGCCGCCGTGCAACCCTTGGCCCTCGTTAGTGTTGCCACCTGAGGGGAACCCATATATCAACACCAATAACAGTTTTTTTTTACACAAAAAGAAGGCAAACCAGCTGGGCCACCTCATGTTAAGTGATTACCACTATCCATAGACATCCGCAACACCAGAGGGATTGCAGATGCGTTGCTAACCTAGAGGGCTATCACAAAAAACGTCTTACCAATCCACCCGCCGCCTCCCCCGCCCCGCAAGCAGCCCCCTCCGCCGCCGCCGAAGCCGCCGTAGGCGCCGCCGGCGCAGGCCAGGCCTCCCACGGCGCCCTCCGCCAGCGACGCCCCGCGGACCAGCTCGAAGCCCGGCGTGAGCGGGCCCGCGCGAGACACCCAGCCACCACCCGCACCTGAATTTGGTTGAGTGGTTACACAGAATCATTGTGATTTTGTTCAATGTAGTTTTTTAAGCCATACCTAAATGGGTAACGAGAGTGATATGATAGAATCGTTGAAGCTCGAAGTATACTGGGTCTTCGACTCAATGAGTGACTTAATTACTTCTGTTCCCTGTGTTTTCTGCTATCCGACCCTAGACCCTAGTTGAGTGTAACATTGAATTATTGTTTGCGGAATGTCGAGCAAATTTTGACTTAATACAATACAATACAAATATTCTTTATTGAAAACCACAAAACAGTACAGGGAGATTACAGAAAAACAGGTATGGTAGACAATAGGCGGTCTTATCGCTTAAAAGCGACCTCTTACAGACAACCAAAACGTGTTAATACGTGGTTTTACTGCATAAATAATTTCTCTTTTTTTTTTGAGATCTGAATCAATTTAGAAATCTAGACTAGACTCTTAGAGGTCTTCATTTCCACATCTGAGCCTTGTTTCTTGGTTTTGTTGGCTTGCCATTGAAAAACATTTCAGAAGGCAAAAAAATGTTATTACACACAATTATTAAGCGGCCAAAAAATTTCAATTAACAGGTACGTAAAGTGTACGGAAACGACAATAAAAAAAAAATTACTTCTGTACTTAATTGACCCCTTGTCTCCGTTCCAGCTTCAGCAAAAACTCTTTCGTATATCTCTATGTCCGACTGTTTCTCTTCTACAGTTTGCATTTCTCAACCGATTCTCGTAGAATTTTTTGGTCTACCTACTGCTGACATCTTCTAATTGTTTGACCTTCTATGTGTAGAGGTACCCCTCACCAGAAGTCCGCCCCGGAGCGCCGTACATGTAGCCCGACTCGGGCGTGGCGTTGGTGGCGGCGCGCGCGTGCTGCGAGCCGTCGTCGCGGAACGCGCCCACGGACAGCCCGCCGCCGCCGCCCGCCACTAGCAGCGGTGTGCGCTGCCCCTGCTTGTCCACCTGCAAGGGGCGCACTGATGCTGACGCACTGATGCTGAGGGCCGGCGAGCGGAGCAGCAGGTAAGAGGTGAGCAGTGCCAGTTCAGTGTACAATGGCTGGTGTCACTGTTCAGGATATCGCCCTGCACATGTAGCACGGCGAGCCGTTTTGTCGCTTGTCGCGCAGTGCGTCCCTTTCCTAGTGGTGGAATCAGTGAAGGGCGCACTGAGCGACAAGCGACAAAATGACGCGCGTGCTAGCTCCCCTGGTGTGCGCGGCCGGCACAGCGAGAACTGCTGCGGGAGGCGGGAAGAACCCGCAGCGACATTGTTTAGCAGTTCTATTTATAAAGTCGATAACATGCTTTTCATCACACTTGCTCGTAAAGCGTCGTATTGTACGCAGGCATACTGAAGGACAACGGCCTAAATTATTCCTACGGGAGTATTAGGTAATTTGTAATTTTCCCAAGGGAGTAATGAGTTTAGTTTTAAAAAATATGGCGTTCACTCGTAGGTAAGTAGGTATAATATGTCATTCCACACTAAGGAGGTTTTAAATCAAACATAGTTTTTTACGTTTTCGACAAATAAGTATTACTTAATTTAAACGTTATTATTGTGTTTCAAAACTATTTGAGTTTACTTTGCAATTATTTCAGTTCATTTTATTTTGAAAACGATAAAAACTGGCTGTATGGATGGGCTTTCGTCTTTCCAGTTTCAAAAACGCGTTTTTTATCATTATCTGTGGAAGTACTAGAAGTCTGAAGTCTCCATTGAAAAAAGTTGACAATCTCAAAACTATTATTTGTTGCTGACTGCTGAGTTTATATTTATAATCGTCTATACTTAATCTAATATTTACGGAGGTACTGCCTGTACTTAGTAAAATACGTCTTCTGTATGTGAAGACCAAACTTTTAATAAATAGATTTTTGCCTTTTGTTGTATGTATTTATTTCCTGGCAAATGTGATGAAAAACATTGTGTGTATCACGGGCAGTAAGGGTATTACAAACTCAAGTCATTAAAAGCCCTCCGCCTTCGGCGTCGGCCTTCTAATAGACTTTCGTTAGTAATACCCTTCTTACCGCCCTTCATGCACAATGTACTATTACTGGTCATTCTTTACAGTGACAACGGGACAAGGTGCACGAATGGACAGTAAAAAGTTTTGATTAGCTGGTTTTAAGTCGCTGACTGGCCTGCGCTGCGGGCACAGAATACATAATAGTACAAGTAGCAGTAGTAGTGCGGTTTCCTCTCATTATACTCATTCTACTGTCCTACTATATTGCCGATAGTCATCGAGAATCTTTACATTGTCCCTGAAGCCGGACCAAACCGTACGTAGAGGCCGTTCTCGGATTTGGTCCTCACTCCACCTCAGCGTCTCTAAGTACCTAGTTAACAAGCTATGATTTTATTGGTGATGGTGGCAATGGCAACTCACCAGAAAAACATAAGTGGCGCCGCCCCCACCGCCGCCGCCGTCCTGCACGTGAGTGTTCCGCACCTCGTGCGTCTTGCTCGTGAACATCATGGACGAGTCGTTCAGCTTTCGGGAACACTCGTGGCTCTCTTGGGCTGATAGCGTCTGCGGAAAAATGGTGGAGTTAGAAGAAATGCAGGATTTTATTAAGGGCTAGAAATAGGTACAGCCCTGCCACGCCCGCCCACGCCGCGCCCAGCCCGCCCACGCCGCGCCCAGCCCGCCCACGCCGCGCCCAGCCCGCCGTGCGCGCCCCCGCTGTGTACCGTGACCGACCTTCTTGCAGGCGCTGGCGCCAGGCTGGCCGGGCAGCAGGTGCAGGCGCTCGCCGCGGTGCAGCTCGAACAGCGCGCGCGCCGCCGCGCCGTGCGCCACACCCGCCCACGCCGCGCCCAGCCCGCCGTGCGCGCCCACTGCTATTATACTGCAACGCATCGCCCAAGGTACACTCACACCATCAACATAAACGAGTTGAAGACATGTCAAAATAAAGTTGTTTCAAACTATTACTCACGTATAAAGGCCCTCAGTGGGCACCTGCCACACTTGAATACCCTGCTCCAGGGTCACAGAGATCCCCGACGTGTTGTAGTAAGCGTCGCACATGGTCTGGTTTGGGCCGAAGCGGCCAGTCGCGCCGCAAGGGGTGAACCGATAATCTAGAAATGTGAATTTATTATAATTTCTGCCGAAAGTCTTCTTGAACTTCATCTGACCTAGAGGTTCTCGGTTGATTATTGCGATTCTTATACTTTATGTGAAGCTGTTCTGAACAGCTATCATGTGAATGCGAGAAACTTAGACAGACAAGAAAGCCTACAAAAGGAGTTCCGCATTCACCATCTCTTCCTCGCGCCGTAAGATGATTTGACGGTCGCGTTAGACAATCCACAGGTTCAGCGGCATTTGATTTTCCTTGAACCACTTTGTCGTTATCAAGACTTTTTTAACATACGTTTTTTTTAGTAAAGAAAGACTGATTAAAAATAAACATATATTTTTAATAAACTCACCGAAACATGAATACCCAGAAAAATACCAACCCCGGGAATCGAACCCGGAACCTCGACACTCCGGGTCGCGTGCCCACCCTTACACCAGAATTGGTATTTGGTTATTGGTATTTGGTAGAGGTGTTATTGGTATTGGTATTTGAAGACCGTAAAAATAAAAAAAATAATTGGAAAAATAATAAAAAAATACAAAAACATTTTCCAATTGAGATCATGAAAAAAAACATAGTTGATGAAACGTAAGAGCAATGCATGCAATAAAGTTTCTTGGTCATCTAATTTTCTCATAACATCACGCAGTTAAAAAACACAAAACAGCACTATTTACAAAATTAATAAAACACAAAAGACAAAACATGAAATAAAGAAAAGAGTTTATTTAAAACGAAAAGGAGATAAAGTAAAAGCTGAAACCAAAGACATATATAAATGTTATAATAGCAATGGTTTAGTTACATATTTTGTCGCTGAAAGCTGGATGGGGCGTGGTCCGCTCCTCTAAGTCAGGATCGTAATAGTTATATTCGCCCAACTCATCCGGGTCTATGTTGAGGCCGAAACATTCAGGGGCCATAGAGAAGTCGTCTATAGCGGAGTCAGAGTAGATACGCATTCCCATACGAGTCTTGAATTCCAGGAAGTAGCTGTACAAGAAGGTTTCCTATATCAAATAGTGTCATAAAGTCAATTTACAAATCTTGACAAAGCTTTTGATGCAACAAAGCCTACATACGAAGTGAAAACTTAAGTTTTAAATAAGTTTGTAAAAGTAACTATTATGGAAGCAAAACTTAGTATTATAACTAGCGAATCCATGAGTTTTTAAATCTTTCAATAATTTAATTTGATTTAGACATAATAGTATCAGAAACGTTGAACGTACCGCAAGGCACTCTCCTTGGCCTAACACTTACATTCAATATTAAAGAAATACATATTTTTACATCTTATATTTTCATTTTTAGATATAAATTGTAGTACAGTATTAGTTAGTAGTTCCTTACCGCCTAGTAATGTTAGGAAGGAAGATGGCGGCTCTGTACCAGTTCTCGCCCTTGTCCTTGGTAGAGAACCAGACAGACGTCGTGAGGTTACCGCGAGTCGTGAGCTCAACAACGTTAACGCTTAGTGAGCCGTAGTTGCGTCCGTTTTGTTGGTAGTAGAAACGTATCTGTGGAGTTTCATATCAATGTTAGATGAGATGGTTTTTCAGAACAATTGATGCAATGAAATATTCAAGAGAGCTAAAGTAATATGTTAAAAAAAATAAGGTATATTAGTAGAATCAAAGAGTATAAGGAAAAAAAATCTCGTTCAACATAATTTCAGCTTTTAGGCGTCTTTTACCCACGGCGTAACTACTTACGCTGGACAACATCTGCTTGAGCCATCGGGAATTCAAATTCCCCATAACACAAATATTCCTTTTCGTTTAACGACGACTCTATTCACGAGGAGGCGCCTAGACGGAATAGGAGCTCCGCGACATCATAGTTGTCAAACGAAAACTACTTAGTAAAGGAATACCATAATAACCTCATAGTTGTTAAACCCCATCAAGAATGGACGGTTTATTTATACTGATTGATGACAGTGACTCAGGAGTTTAGTTCCGTAGCTGGAGCCGTACTAAGGCGAATTTAAATTCCCTCTAGCTCAGCCAGTATGAGCAGCGCAGTAGTGCCGTACGTCAGAGAGGGTCGAAGGTCAATAAGTAATGATTACAAACCCCACTTACCATACAACAGTTATAGTAGCTGGAGGATACATTGACATGGACTCTGGGCGGGGGGTTGAAGACCACAGTCCTCATGACAGCCGTGGACGCGAAGTCCGCCTTCTCCTTGTTCGGGCCGGTGACGTTCATGTTGACGAAGAAGTAGTACCCCGAGCACTGCGCCGGCGCGCGCGCGGGGGACAGCGGCGGCGCGGCCCGGGCGGGCAGCTGCGCGGGCGGCCCGCACGTGTGGTCGTGGTTGGGGCCCGTCTTGGCGGTCGGCGTGGGCCCGCTGTGCCGAGACCACTTCAAGATGGGCCTGGACAAGTTGCAGGGTATTCATGCAATGTGCGATGCGGACCGGTGGACGCACTTATGTGACTTTCTATACAAAGAATACAACGATCCGTTGCGTGCGATGCGTCCGTTGCGTACGATACCGACATGTGGACGCTTACCTTTAATGACTTCTAAAATACTTAGAGCTAAAATGTCGGTAGGCCTCCAACAACATGGAGCGACAATCTGGTAAAGATCGCGGGACCGCGGTGGATGCGGAAAGCATAAGACCGGTCTGAGGGGAGAGCCGCGGGGGAGGCCGCCGACCAGCAGTGGACGTCTTTCGTCTGACATGATGATGATGAAAATGTCTGTTATTGTTTTCATGAGCAGCCCCCCTTCGTTGCTTACGTAATACTTGATGAGGGCTAGGATTGCTTAGTGTCGAGTGAGGTCTATCTGTCATTCTCCACCAATGAGAGACAAGCTGCTGGTCTATGATTGGTGGAAACGGACAGATAGATCTCACTGGACCTAGCAATCCGAGCTGATCTTTAACTCACGAAACCCTATATTCAAGTATTACGTAATGAAACGAAGGGGGGCGTGTTCATTATTAATACGCGTGTCAATAAAAGTGACAAGTAGGGTGTAAATTATTGGAGTTAACGTGTCAATCATTGGGGTATTACCTTAGAGGCCCTTTAGGCACTTTCAGCAAATTTATAAATTACCGGAATTTGTTAGGTTACTTACTGAGGTATATCCACGAAGCCGCAATCATCCTGTTCAAAGTTGCAATATGAGCCATACGGCATTTTATCTGCAAGAAACAAGTTTATGATAAAATAACCAACTTAAAAAGGTTAAAAACTCCCGACATTGGCATTTCAAAGTTCAATATTTAAAAAACGGGTGAACCGATTTTAACAAAACTTGGTTAAGAACCATCTCGATTACACTAGCTTTCGATTAAAAAAACCGCATCTAAATCGGTCCATCCGTTTGGGAGCTAT